>JAPMNP010270118.1:0-12312 GCA_029874935.1 Atherina boyeri | reverse complement strand
TATATATATATATATATATACATATATGTGTGTGTATATATTTAGACAGCAATGGGCCACGTGGAGCTAAAACTCAAGTATGTTGTATGACAGTCCACAGATAAAGACCAGAAACCATTTCAAGCTTTTGTATGTACTTATAAGTGTTTATGGATGTCATAAAAGCCAAATGTGAATATTGTGACTGACAGTCTGTGAATGTAACAAAACATTATTTGGGAGGTTAAACCTTTCGCCTTAACTCTCCTTTGCCGTTGTGTTATTAAAATTTGATTAAAGGTCAAACCAAA
Source organism: Atherina boyeri (assembly GCA_029874935.1). NCBI lineage: Eukaryota > Metazoa > Chordata > Actinopteri > Atheriniformes > Atherinidae > Atherina > Atherina boyeri. The sequence continues at coordinate 12,022 of JAPMNP010270118.1, read as the reverse complement.
AAAAAACATATGTGTTGAAAATGATGATACAGTGCTCAGATTGCATCAAGGCTGAGAGGTAAAAGCAAGCGCTGAATTGAGTGTGAAAGGGTTAATGCAAGCTGTGTTGCTATCTAACTCTAACAAAGTAGCTTATTTTTAAAACCTTATTAAGCCGTTTTTAGAATTTAGGGATGAAAGCTAAGTACTCACTTATACACGGTTGTGAATGAGCACATGGAAAACTGTAAAGACCATGAAACTGCAGACACAGTTAAAAAAGAAAAAAATAACTGTATAATAAATCAAATGGCTAGCATTTCTTACACAACATCCTTGGCAGATCAAAGTGGACACACAGAGTGGACGACAATGGCAGATACCCTGAAGAGCTCTGAGGGCAAAAAACTGCAGTTTAGGACTGATAATAACTGCCCTTAGTGTAATGTGCATTAAGATATTGGTAAAAACATGTTGTCATACCACCTGTTTAGAGCATAGTGCAGCAAGTAAACCATGTTACACCTCACGTTATGAACTGTCCAGTGCACAGATGGTAAAATATTCCACATGTACTCTCTGTTACTCCAGTTGGAATGTCCAGATGAAGACACAAAGAACATAAATGTAAAGAGTCTCACAGTATGTCAAAAAGACTGAACATATCTCTTCAACAGATTGATGAGGTCACTAATGTTTACATTTCTATTCTCTGAAATGGACCTTAGTGTCCACTTGGAGAACTGTGCACCAAAAGTTTTGCATTCCGCACACATAGCTACACCAAGTCTGCTTGATCACAACAAATCTCTGGCTTTTAAAATGGTTGTTTGTGCACATACTGTATGCTAGAAAAGAAACTGTTGTGTTCAGGAACATGAGCTGCTGTGACACTGTTGTCTCTGTATTTCGGTCATCTAATTCAGGACAAAACAAATAACTATTCTGTTGTGCGTCTGTTTCTTAAGATGCAATAAGAAATATTTGACAGAGAGAAATGTAGGTCATCCAGAACATTGTCAAACAGCAGCGCTCAGGCAGCGGTATGCAGCCCCACGTTTCTCTCCTGAATCTACGAGGACATTCTTAACCGCTTGTGGGTATTTGTAATGACCCACTGACAGCATTTCTCTGCTGGCGGCTGAGGTGCTCAAAAAAAATGAATAACTCAGACCAGAAAGAGAAAATGTGTGTGTGTCTGTGTTCCAGTAGTGTTTGTGTGTATCAGTTGCGAGGCATGGGGCTACATGTCACATATCCTCAGACACTACAGCGCTAGTCCCCACCGGCTACAACAACCATGCAGAATGTACCTCAGAAGCCGTGTGCACTGCATTTGTGCCAGTTGCACATAAAATATGCCTCTACACTGTCTTGCTTGTTGTCTTGACCGGGTCATATGTTCCTGTAGTCTGAGCCAAAAACTCTGTGTTGTGATGGGAGCACTATAGAGCCAATAAAATCAAACTACGAATCATGTTAGGGGGAGAAAAAAGCTGCCAACTTTGTGCTTAACCTCCAGAAAAAGATTTCCTCACTTGTTCTCCTACAGTCTTCAAGGTGCAGCTTCTGGTGTGCTGTAGCTGTTAGGAATGTATGCCATAATGGATATAAATTTGCTTGATGCATATGAATTGTTCATACACTTACATAAACTATTCAAAAACCTGATTCGTTTTTTTTCCCCCTTTTCGGGGTACAACACACTCAATGGAGGTCATGGGGGAGGGAAGTTGAAGTCCCCCTCAGGTCTTGGCACATTGTCATTTAGTCTCTCCATTACTTACAATAATACCTGAAGTTTTTTTCTGCATCTATAGTTAAACAGAGCTATTAAAACCTGCATGCAGTTAATGTTTTTTTTGGCAGGAGTTGTCCCTGTATAAGGGCAATCCTGAGAGGACATTACTGTATCTGAGTGTCTCCTTTGCTAATCACTTATGTTAAACATCCATCTGACAATCATTTTTATTATTCTGTTTTGGTGAAATATGCATTACATTACCAGGAAGACAAAATTATTCCCAAGAGTGGAGCTTAAATTAGAGCTATTGTTTGGAATAAATGTTTTATGAAATGAATGAATCTGCAAACCACTGTAAAATATGTTTGTGTAATTCTTTTAAACAGTATTTTATTGTCTGAGTGAGGGAAATGTACATCTATACATTAATTTGACTTATTTGAAATATAGAAAACAGCCGTTTGAGAATATGTGATTAGTTTAATCAAAAACACAAACTATGAAATCATGGACTGATCTTTTAGAAACAAACTAAAACTTGAACAAATTCAAAATAAATCAACTCTCGTGAGCTTGAACCAAATTTTCATTTCATTATTTTCCACATCGGCGTTAAGGCGGATTCAGGCTGCCTGTTATCAAAAACCTTGCATGATAACAATCATTAGAACCTTAACCCCCCCCTGCCCGCCCTCGGTAAGCAAGCCATGCTTCCTGTATAGGTCTCTAGAGTATTCAGTGTGCTAATTATTTACTGAAGCAGCAAAAACTATCAAATGAGACCCTGTGTGGTGAGGGGCTACCCTGACAGTGTAACCTGGGAAACATGCAAATGGAGGCAGAGAGGGAGAAGTCTTGAAAAAGAAAAAGAAAGAGAAAAAAAAAAACGGAAAAGAAAAAAGAGTGAGAGACTGGGAGGAAACTTGAGGTGTATAGTGGTCAGAGTGAGGTGGAGGAGTCGAGGTTCAGTGGTGAGTCAGGAAAGGTGGGGCCGCTGGGGGGCACAGCAGCAGAGTATTAGATTTCAGATGCATATGAATGACCAACTGCTGGCTTTGCTCTAGCTTTAGGGGGGAAATTGCATGGGCTACCCTTCAGCTGCAGTTTAGAATCTGGATAACAGCATGGCCTAATCCTGAGGTAGGGAAGTAGGGGGTCATGAATGTCTGTTGTTTGTATCATTAATGTAAAAGAGCTTCAGAAGACTAGAGTTCTACCTTCGACATTCCCTTTCTCAAGTTTCTTACGACTAAAGCACCATGTGCTTTAATCACAAAACAATAAACAATGCAAATGACCTAGTATGTGTCAGTCGCTGGTCTCATGCTTAGTGTAACTTAAGTCTTCATAGTGTACTTGTATCACTGGCTCAAACAGCAAGCCTAAAAATCTATACACTGTAAACTCACAGACTTAACCGCCAGACACAATCCCTAGCCCCAAAATAAGGGGGAGGGGCAATGCTGTGGTCATGAATCTGTGTGTTTGGGCAGAAAGCCAAACAGACTTTCCTCAGCAGACACACTCATGCAATAATGGAGCTTTGAGCTCTGACAATACACCAAATCCAGCCCATTTGATTAGACGGAAACAACACAGTCTTTGGACAAACTTTCACAGTTTATAAATATGGACTACTGAATAATCAAAAACAATGAAAACTACCTCAAATGTATGTGACTAAACAAAAGAGGAACTAAAACACCCTCATCTGGATTACCATATGATTTCAATTTACCTTTCAAGTACTCAATACATTGTGAATCCATTGGCTAATAGGGGGACTTCTGGCCTTTTACTCATTGGAAAGTAGGCCATAGGGGTTTCCAGCAGCTGCTATAAAGCTCCAAGTTAAATATCTCCCAATTAATTCCAAACAAGGTAACGTAAATCCTAAACTGACTGCAATCAAGCAAAGCAGTGTGTGTGTGATTGCTCTCTAAACAAAACTAGATGTCCTGACAAGTTGGTTCGAATTACACTAAGCGCAGTTATGTGGCATTTTTTGAAAAGGGAAAAGGCCCCACTGATGCCAACAGAACGTCCAAGCACACACAGAAGCCCCCAGTCTGCAAAACGTCACCCAGAAAAACCCAATTCATTTGAAATAAAACACAGAAGTTAGCCTTGAAAAGAGAAGCAGGTGTGCAGCTGAGTTGCTGCCCTCTCGCCAGATAATGTGCATGAGTGATGTGCGACCTCCAGCAGCTCTCCACAAAAAAAAGTGACCTTCTCCTGAAGAGATCCTACTACGTGTCAGAACAGATTCTGCGAGGAGTGATTGAACTGTTTGTTTTTGTGTCCACAAAACAATAGCACTGCCAGCTTAAACTGCTCACGACAACCTGCTGTGCCTTCTTTCAGTGCAGCGGCTCCCCAAAACTCTTTTCAGTGTCCCGATAATGAAAACCTGCAATGAAGTTGTGAATGGAAAATAAGGCAGCATCAGAGTGTGTGTGTTTCTTTTCTCCGCCTGCACACTCATCATCCATTACTTCGCCTCTTTTGTGTCCAAGCCGCATCAGGTTAAATCTCAGTTTAACTCTGTTTTACAAGAACCACGTTTTCCCTTGCTACATCCATTTGCCTTTTATCTTCCCCCCTCTCTCATTCACTCCTTTTCATTATGTGCGTGCACATGTGCGTATCTGCCAGAGCGCTAAAACACCGTGAGGGAATTGGGGCCTTGGCCACCCCCACTTCTCACAAATGTGAAGGGATAGTAAATATCAGCGCAGCAGATGGGGCTGATGCTCCCTCTCTGCCTCCCTCCCGTACACAGAGAGGTCGCAGCAAATGGATAGCCATCAACAGCAGCAGGAGTCGCCCCAGGCCAAGACCGAAGCAGAGGACATGGGGACCGGACTGTTGCTCAGGCAGGCAATTTTACAGACAAATTCTCCCTATCAGCAAGGGAACTGCAAACCATTAGGAGGGAATGCTTATAAGGTCACTGAAGCTAAGATTTCATGGTAAACAGGCATGCTGGTGATAAACATGTGGTTTTCTCATCTGGATTCACAAGATAATAAATAATATTTATGGTCCAAGTAGCTTTTTTTTTACCTGTTTGGATCATGTTGCAGGACTCAGTTACACAAGGGAACAAGCACTGGTGTGGCATTTCAATAATTCTATCACACACCTTGCAGGATGTGTAACACACTGGTGGTGCTTAATAGCCTGTCATGCTTGTATGAAATAGCAGGAGATGGGTTTGCTTGGTCAGAATTGGTCTCAACGCCATGATTACAGTTTAAGGATGTGGAGTCAATTGCATAAATCTTCCCCGCTTTATCAATTAATAAACAGTAAACAGATTTAAATTCAGGCAAACATCATTGTTATTGTTGTTATGAAGCCACCAGCGTGGAGAGTATATATCAGTATTCCCACAGCAATATTAGACAGCCTCCCACTGGGAGAAAAGGAGCACATGTGGATCAACGATGACACAACATGGAATCTTACTGCGCAGCGGCATAAGCTAAGCAGTGATGTAATGCATTCGAGCTCACTGGGAGAGACAGTGTGGAGGGAAAAAAAAAAGATGTGAAGAAATCATAACAAGCCTTATTATTACTGGATTTAGCATCAATAGACTGAGACAGAGACGAGTCACAGAGGGGTTATGCAGCAGGGGTCTCTGCATAGGTGTCACACGCAGCATTCAAGTGTAACATCCCATCTTATATGAATTATTTAAATATTCAAGGGATTGAAAATTCCTTTTTGGTCGCCACAATTCCCCCACATCTTTTGTGAAGTAAAGCTGGAGTCCTTGAATGATGGTATCTCACTCATAGCCTTCTAAGTGTTCTGCATTTCCATTTATTTATTTCAGGCGGAAATAGAAGGAAATTTCAACGGGTCACTAATTTCATTTCAGCGTGTACCAGTGGCATTAGTCCTGAGCCAATATTTCAGAGGAGCACAAAATCAATGTTGAGATTCTGTTGGGAATAGTCCTAGAACCCATTAGCAACTTTGACCAATAGGTCACGTAAAGTAATAGCTAGATAAATGTTTTATTACAGATTTGCAAACTGACTTAATGGTGGGGGCTACTACCTGGGCAGCCACGCATGGCAAATATTCATCATTAGATTCTACTGCTGTACTGAACACAAATGTCTCTGTGGCGAAGACTTTTGGTTCTTTATGTGTCTTGTGTTAAAAGTGGGTTTCTCCAAACAAGCCTCAGAGGAGGCAAAAGCTTGCATCTGTTGTCCTCCTGAGGCACACAAGCGCACAACACTCTGAAAATGTAATCACTCTAAATAATCGGTAGTTGTTCTGATTTTATTTTTCGGATGACATCATACATGGCTGAGATGTGTTCTACTAATGCTGCTCTGACAAAGTGCAGGCACATCAGTGACTAAGATATAGAAGTAACACCAGGACAGCATCTCTGCATCTGTCTGAGCCGTAACATAATCACAGCATGCTACTCATACGTCTGTGGCCATTTTCAAAAGGTAATCTCATTGTAATTTCCATTCAGTTCTATTTATGGCTTTGCTTAGATTCCAGAGGTTTTCAGTCCTTGTCATAATGTCACATCTCTGTTTGATTTTAGTCTCGTAAGTTGTTTTCATTCATTTATCTGAAATTCCAGGTTGACACTGGTTTTAAATGAGAAGAAAGAGACAGCATGTGATCTCAAAGATTACAACTAGAACCACTCATATTGTAATTTTGAGGCTTGTTTACTTCTTACTGTGATTTAGTCTGTATTGCTATTTACATAACTAATCTATTCAGAACAGAGGCTCTCTCTAAACACTGCAAAAGGTATTTTGCATCAGTTTTTAGTGTTAACTACTAACAACATAAAAATTAGTGGACGTAAGTCACCTTTTTCCACCCATTTTTATATCAAAGACATTTTGTTTAAGACCCCCCTTATTTTTTTCAGAGTTGTGCTTACATAAAACCTGAGTGTTTGTATTGCATATGTCCCATTTAGATATGTTTCAGCCCACTATACATACAGTCTTCAAGCTGTTCTGTGCTGGGCAGAGTGCTACTTTTCTGAATGAAAGCCAGACAGCCTGAGAGCTCCCACACGCTGAGAGGAGGCTCCTGTTTCCAGCTCTGTTTCCAAGGGGACCGCCGAGCCCACCAATCAGAGCGCTGAGCGCCAGCAAGCGGGCAATTCAATTTCTTAAAGGAGCAGTGTCCGTTTTTGCTGAGGTCTTGTGAGAGAAAGCTCAGCATAAGGGAAAGAAAAAAATCAAACAGTAAAGCATCTCAACAATGCAGTTCAATAGTTTTTCCTTTTTTTCTTTTTATTAAATGTGAATTCACATGGTAGTTTGAGCCCATCCATTAAGAGTATCCGCCTACATACAAAATAGGCATCATTCTGTCATCACATCCTTTTCAAACGCAAGAAATAACACATTTGTGTACATATATTCACAAACTGAAAGGACAGTTGATGGTGGTAGGTACTTATTTATTAAAAGATGAGTCAAAGACAGATTCACACTTGGAATGTGAAGTAACTACTGCCTAGAACTTCCAAAAAAACTGTCTCGGCATATAATTAGGTCATATTCCAAAACCCTTTTATCAAACAGACTTCATATGTAAGACCCACATAAAAATAAACAATATCTGCTTTTTTTAAGTGCAAGAAATAAAAAATACAGGTTTGTGGTTAATGTCTTAAAAAAAGAAGGCAGTCTTCAGTTTTAAAATAAAGTTTCATTTCATGAAACAGGACTATGGAATGTTCTTTTTTGCTTGCTTGTTAAACTAATGCCAGACCACCACTGTATCAGACTATGCCCTTTTGTGGAACTCCTCTTTTTCTTTTTTTTTGGCCTAATTCGAGGTTAGGTTTGAAAATTTTGATGCCTGATATGCCCATTATCCAATCCTGTGTGTCACATAATATTCAAATTGTGATATTAATCTGTTTCAATTGTATGCATCACACCACAAGGCCATATTAAATTGTTTTGTATCAGTTCCAGCTGATTTGTTTATTTTCCTGCCTGGACAGGCTTCAGCATCATAACATGAAATGATGTTGACAGTGCACGAGTCTGTTTTTCCATCACTTGCTACAATTGTTGATGGTCTGTATCTCAAGAGTATATATTGCACAAAAAATGAGAAGGGGGGAAAAAACAGTATGTGCCATAAAAAATACCAAAATCCAGTTTCACACCTGCGATTGGGACCCATCCACATATCACGAGTATGATATACATAAACTCCTAACTTTACTATATTACAGTACATATACAATCTTGAAACTAGTTCCAGCTCTGAGGTATGTGTTCCCCATGATGCCATTGTATCGTCTACAAATACTCAACAAATCTGCTCTACAACTGTACAAAACCTAGTTTAAAATCACAAGGCATTTTTGATGCAAGTCTTAATTTAACTTAATCCTTAAAACCAGGACTCCCTTGCATGCTAAAAAGAAATGATAAAGGGAAGAAGTGCCTGAAACTCACTGAAAGCACAGTAAGAACATTCCCTTTTAACTGTACAAAAATATGCCTGAAAATATCTTACTTTTCTTTTAAAAAGATGAGGTCTGTTATGTATCAAAATGTTTCCTCCACACCTGTATTCTGCAGAGGTTTAGGCTGCTTAATTTTCCAAACCAGGAGGTAAACGGAATCAGTTACAAAAGAAACAAACAAACATTTTGCGGCATTTAGAAATGACATAAACCGTTGTAAAGTAGCATCCTGAACAATTGTCAGTTCACAGATTTGCTTTGAGACAGTCCACAGTCCGTGTTCAGCTCCCTGCAGTTTATTTATTTAGTTAATTGTTTTTTTTGTTGTTTGTTTTTAAGAGGATAAGATGCATAGAAGTTCACGTCTTTTTCCCTTTGTGGTCCGTTTAAGCTGAACAGTAAATGCAGACCTACGGGGGAAAAAAATCCATAAAACCCTGTCATGCTGCCAGATTTTTGAAGAAAGAAAAAAGAAAGAAAAAAAAGAGTCTGCAGACTTTGCCTTTTTTCTTTTCTTTTTTTTTCTGCTACCAGCTTCATAGGCATCTCATTCCTCAAACCTCACCTCGGCTCATGGTTCCTCCACCTCCTTCTCCGGGACCTTACAGAAAACCCACAGGAGGCAGGGCTAGGGACAATTTGACCGGGACACATATAATTTCATATCTCCCTTCTCTGTTATTACTAGAGCAACTGTTCTGGTTTTTTTCAGTATGTGAAGACCAGGTCGGAAAAGTTCGCCTCCAGCCAGTCCCCGGCAATCATCTCGCTGAGTTCTGGCGTGCAGTAGTCTGGGAATTCAAAGTGAGAGCCCAGGCTGCCCTCACTGAAAGAGTCCAGGTCCTTATCCACAAGAGACAGGGAGAGGTTTCCTGAATTGGGGTTGCCCAGCTCCGAGCCCGGGGCGCTTGGAGCGAAATTCAAACTAAAGTCAAACAGCAAATCGTCCGCGTCCTCGCCGGAGGAGGAGCTGCTGCTGGACGAAGAGGAGGAGGAGGATGTGGAGACCGACCTGGAGGATGCTGGTGAGACGGAAGCAGCATGCAATGTGCTCTGCTTGGAAATGTTTTTGATATTGTAAAACAATCTGTTGTTGCTCCGCACCTCTTCGTACATGCTCGTCCCCTCGGACTCGGCCGAGGAGCTCAAAGTTGGGCTCGCGGGAACTTTGGCTACATTGTACGGCCTCAGGCGCTCCTCCTCTCCCGGTTTAATCCCCATCCGGTAGTCCTCTTCGTACTCGTCGTCATCGTCCTCATCGGTGAGCTCACTTTTCACAGTCTTTGTAACTTTTAAACTGGGAAACACACAGTCGTCCCCGTAGCCGTGAGAGGACTTGGAACCGCTCTTAGTCTTTATCTTGGAGCACTTCTTGCTGGGAGTCTTTACGATTTTTCCGCCCTTTTCTGGAGACGGTGCTGATGATTTTGAACTGTCGAGCTTTGGTTTTTTCTTGGGTCTGTACTTGTAGTCGGGGTAGTCAGCCATGTGTTTTAGCCGCAGCCTCTCGGCTTCTCTGATAAACGGGATCTTTTCGCTGTCCTTGAGCATCTTCCACCGCTTCCCCAGGCGCTTGGAAATCTCTGCATTGTGCATGTCCGGCGACTGCTCCATTATCTTTCTCCTCTCGATCTTGGACCAGACCATAAATGCATTCATGGGTCTCTTGATGTGACCGGTGGCTGTCTTGCACCAGTCCGGGTTTATCGCCACGGGGCTGCATGCCATAAATTCACTCTCCTCTGAATCGGTAGCCTCCCTGGACATGCTCCCATCCGTCTCGCTGTTGTCCGTGTGCTGCACCATTGTCCTCAGTTTCAAGTTACTTTGTTTCCGGACGCTGCAGTGTTTCACAGCTCCTCACCGCCAAGACGGCTCAGCTCTCTGTTTCTGCGCCGGTTCGTCCACGTCCTTTTGCTTAATGTGTCTCAAAGCTCTGCACTCTTTTTCCAGAGTTACAAACTGCCTTCTTAACTAGTTATCAGCTTTTTCATGTCCCCTGCGTCACAGATACTCATCCAATCACGTCCCTTCCACTCCGCCCAGCAGACTCCATCCAAGACTCCCCTTAACCCTTTTATTCCTCCCTCCCGAGCTCTCATTGGAGTGGAGGTGGGGATTTGTGGTACACAGTGTCTGGGGCAACACGCCGGGCGAGACAAGCATATTAAACACACAGTTAGCGCTCTGCACTCTTGAGAGGACCATCACGTACCAAAGCGCACACAAACCTCAAGTCTGTTTTCTTATTTTTTCCTTATGATAAGCTTATTCATTAGGTATTTTGCAGATGTATCTGGAGAAGAAAATAACGCAGTCTGCGTGGCTGCTTTTTTAAAAAAAAATTCCCTCCCTTAGGTTGAATACTGAAGGTGGCGCTTGGACACTGTTGGAGGCGCCTGGATGCGTCGGTGCGTTTGCTTGTCCGATATTTAAGGATACTTTTTTTCCCCTCTTCTGCTGGCTACACCTTTAGAGACAGACTTTGTGTTCTCATTAACTTTAGCAAAACCTCAAGCATCCCAAGCTTATGAGCCGTTATCTTTCTTTCTCCCTCTCCTGGTTTGTTTTCATGTCTGCTTTTGAATGAAAGAAATAGGTCAGTAGTACATTCTGCTTTATAAATCTTGTTTACAGTGCGTCAACACGCAGAGCACCTGCAGCATCTCACAGACGCTTAGATAAGAATAATAAGAAGAAAAGAAACACAACATTGCATTCAGATTGGTGATTTATGAGAGCTAATTGTTGTTATACATAAATCCCAGAATCACAAAGTAAACAAGCTGTAAATTTTGACCATCTGAATGAGTGCTCATGTTGAGCATAAAGCAACAACACTCATTCAGATGGTAACATTTGCCTGTCTGTGCAGCCACTATCTGAGCCCATACAGACAGGGGATAGATGGAAGGCACCCTACTGAGTTTGCTGTGTCAAGAGGCAGTGTAGCATCTAGCTGGCGTCTCCTACCCCCCCCCCCCCCTTCCACACTCCTCCCCCATGGCTCTGGGTGGTAGCCAGCAGTGCTATTGGAGGCTGGGGCGATAAGGCGTCCTGCTTTTTCCTCTCTGCTTCGTCCCCTAGAGGGCAATCACTTACCCTTTTGAAACCCTCCCCCCACCAAGCCACCGTATTTTCCCCAGCTGGGGCTTAAGAAGTGTCTCATCTGATACAGAGTGAGGCAGCTAGAAAGCACAGAGACAGGATAGCAGGGAGAAAGAAAGAGAAAAAAGAGGCACACAGGGGGAGAGGAGACAAGGCTAAGAAGAGGGAATCAGTCTGAGGGAGAGAAATGCTGAGATGGATAGAGGGGCTCTCCATCCTTGGAACAGAGAGGCAACCCTCTGTTTCTCCCAGACAGACAGAGCCGAAATGCTTTATCATGACCACCATGTGCTGATTAAGCCTTATCAGATATATGTGTCAGAGCCAGAGTCTCAGGAGGTGGCCGCATGCAAATGCCTGTTTTCTTGTCAGCTTTTTTTTTTCTTTTCTTCTTTTTCTCATGGATCAAATGGTACGGAAGAGTATTAGAGCCACTGAAGAAAAAAAAATAGAATTCTGAGAAAAAAGTCCCTTTGACTTTTTTTTAGAAATGAAAAAAAAAATCTCCCTAAAAAATATATTTTTGTTTTAGATTTCTGAAAAAAGTCAGAATTCTGAGATTAAAGTCAGAATTCTGACTTTTTTTAGAAATGAAAAAAAAAATCCTACCTAAATTTTTTTTTTCTGTTTTAGGTTTCTGAAAAAAGTCAGAATTCTGAGATTAAAGTCAGAATTCTGACTTTAATCTCAGAATTCTATTT
>JAPMNP010270105.1:0-14449 GCA_029874935.1 Atherina boyeri | reverse complement strand
GTTCTAAAGTATCCAGAACTTCTGTGTATATTTTTGTTGACCTATTTTGGCCATTTTCTTTTTAGCAATTTCTTACGCTACGGCTTCACATGATTGCAGTACCAGTTTCAGCCAGAATCTTACATATGGTTCCTTTAAACTCTTATATGCTTTGTTTTTTTGTATGGGGGGGGTTACCATATTATTTGTTTACATTTATAATCACTTTGTAACTTCAAAGCGGTAGGCATGTTTTTAGACTGCATAATAACAAACCTCGGAAATCTATCTTAATTATGTGCTTCAATATTGTGACTTGTACAGATTACACTTATAACTACATTTGAAGCAGAAACTTATGCTGCCTTTTTAGATTTGTTACAGTCAGACTTTACTTCAGAATAGAAATCATTCTCCAGCATGAGAAAAATTTTATACAGCTGATCTATAACTCTGGCATTGATAAGAGTTGTTGGTTTATTCAGTGCTCAGCTGTCATTTTATTTTTTTTAAGTCATGGAAGATCTGTGATATAAAGAAATCATTTTTAAAGGTTGCTTATTATCCTCTAGCTTTAGGGGTCTAGTGTCAAACAAAACTCACAAACAAGCAATGAGCAATTAGATATTTCCTGCAAGGACAAGTACTTGAAAATCCACTTTTTGCAAGATAGCAATTAGTCCATAAGAATAGATAAAAAGGTGAAAAAGAAGCTGAAGACAGGAATGTGCATGCCCCGTATGTCTACAATTACTGTTTAGTACCACATATACAGGATGCTGAGTTTAATCTGCTGGCATCCAGACTGAAGTACCATAAGTCTCCATCTCAAAGAAAGACAGGGAGAGGAAGCGGCCTCTGTAGAGCTGTGGTTTCTTCTGCAGGGTAAAGGTTGAGCTTGATTGCACAGGAAACTCTGCTCATTGACTGATTTCCTGCTACAGCTACTGTTTTCCTAAATCTCTTCTAAAGCGTCATATTACACCATTTACAGTTACATTATCATTCAAATGGAGACTGCTTATAATGAAGGCTGATTAAAAATTCAGCTTTAGCCCCTTTAAACAATTTGCTTTAAGACTTTAACACAGTTCACATAAACATAAAGTTCTTAGATATCGGTCCAAAAACTAGCTATCGTGTAAAGCTGGATACTCTCCATTTCCTCTCCTGTTGCTCTGGGAATGTGGTTCCCAGTTCGCCTGCCCTGCTGTGCCTCTGTTTAGTCTAGCACACTCTTTTCAAAGGCCCTCAGCTGTTTATTAAATTAGGATCCACGCTCACTTTTCGGATAATAGTCCCTTCATCACACCACTAATGCTTGACCTCACACCAATTGCAGACTATTTGTTTTGTCGTTAAGTTCCCACAGTTGTCTTTTGATGCTTGGCTGCTCAGTAGGAGCTAGATAGCTGATAGCTCCTTCTGGGCTCTGCTTCCTTATCGGGCTAGAATAAACTGACTTTTGTATCAAATACCCCCATGTTGCCCTTATTCAGTTCTATCTATCCAGTTGTTACACCAGCTGATCTTTTGGGGGTGTCATGGGGATCTGGTATCCATCCCAGCTGACACTAAGCAAGAGCAGGGGCACACATTGGATATATTGCTTTTCAGTTACAAAGGTAACTTGAGGACAGACATAACTAATCCTCAAGTTTCACACCAGTGAACCAAACAAAATGCACTCAGGCACTGGAACAAAACAAGCAAAAAAACAACAACACAGAAAGCAGCCCAGAACCTCGTTGCTTTGATGCAACAGTGCTAACCGCTGCATTTCTTAAGCTAGATCTAACAGAACATTTTCTTTTTCTCTCTGACAGTTGTAAACAGTTGAAACATGTTTAATCCAAAGGACGAAATACAAGGAGCCACACAAGCTTTGATATGCAGTTTTTGCCTGACGTGTATGTAGATATCACTTATTTAGGAGACTTTTATCATTCCTCAGATCCAGACCAACCGTTTGTGGAGCCCTATGATCCTAGACCTTATGTCCTGGGCATCTACAGACATGAGACCAGCCTTGTGGTTCCCTGCAGGACATCGTCACCTGATGTTAATGTCACCCTAAGGACGGTAAGGCTTGAATATATTTTACTATACACAATTATACACAGTGCTCCATAGACCTCAGTGGACATGGACTATTAGGAAAAACAAATATCTGAAAAAAATGCAAGATTTTATTAATATCCCAGCAAGGTATCTGTACTTGTCATCTTTAGACGGAAAGAAATGTGTTTCCACTGCGCACATGGGGCACCTCACTAGTTCTCACACCCTTTGAGTATTGATGCACTCGTAAATTTGGCGGGCACAGAGACTTGCCTGAGGAAAGCTCAGGGAGTCATCTTGTCTGCTTCCTGTAAGAGCAGGAAGGTGCTCCAGGAGTGCCTAACTCAGAATAGACTGTCCCGCTAAATTTAGTCCAGCATCTCTTACAAACATCAGGAAATGCAGTGAAAAAAAAACAAAAACAGCATGCAATGTGTCCAGTTACAGGAATCAACAGGTAACATTCTAGCATGCACAGCGTATCATTTAATCCCGGAAAAAGTTCCCATGCCAACCACACCGGCACTTTTTTCTCTTATCTGCATTTGATATCTAAATATGTATCATTATGCCCCAAACACAACAGACAATGAATGCACAGATTGTGATTGTGCGACCTTCCTGCTATTTGTAAATCTATGGCACTCCTCCTTCCTGCTCTCCTTCCTTCCTTTTCTTCCCCCTTGCCTCTTCTCCCAGCCAAAAGTCCTGACATGGGAACAAACAGCAGCAGGCACGTACATCCTTTTCCGAGTCCACAAAGTTATGTGCTTCATTGCATAAATGATTGCAGGGGTCACACTCCATGAAACAATAAAAACTAATTAGACCTCCACTCCAACAGATGTCTGTCTTCAGGTGAGCCCAGTAAAGCATGGGTTACATATTAAATCAGGTTAAGTAGGCCTACTCTCCTCTTCAGTCTGTCTGGCTCAGTGATCTTTCACAGTCTCATTTGCCTTTATTACTGCAGAACCCGGCTTTATCAGAGAAGATCGCTAAAGAAATCTTATGGGATCCGAAGGTGGGCTTTAGAATTCCCTGTGGTCCCTACACAACGTACTCAGATCTCACCTGCCACACTGTGGTCAACGGGCGCTGGTTCAAGTCAATGTATTTCCTTCAAAGATGGAGTGAGTTTTGTTTTTCTGGTGAAACTTGACAATTAAAAAGTAATTTCTTGCTTTGGTTTGTCTGGTTCAGAAGCAAAACAGTCTCTTCACTTGTGTCTCCATTTTACAGCTCTTGCTTTTCAAAATGTAAAGATCACCCCAGAAAAACATGTTAAAGTTTTGGTCGGAGACACCCTCATCCTCAACTGTAGTGGCGAGACTTCCTATAATGGAAGAATCTCGTTCACCTGGGATTTTCCAAGAAAGATAGTAAGTCCAAGGTTTAACACTGGCCTCGAAATTAGGTGTTGTGGCAGTGCTCTTTATGTTCTTGTCTTTTTCTTCAGCACAAGGGAAACTATACTACAAAGCCTAATCTTAAAAGCGGTAAAGTTACTGTGATGACCAGGACTTTAGAGTTGCCAAATATTACCATGGAAGATAAAGGGACGTATCAGTGCAAGGCTGAGCTTGAACCCACAAAACATAAGAATGTCTCAGTAAAAGTCATTGTGTATGGTGAGTATGCATTGGATGCTTTATTAGAACTTTATGAGTATAATTCAGAGTAACACTAGCATAGTATGATGATGAATACATTTTTATGTCTTTTTCCCATCGTCATTGGTTCCATTGTCTTTATCATAATTATTCTTTGCAGAGCATCCTTTTCTCAACATGTCCTACAAGCAGGAGCGGCGTGGCACAGTGGTTGTCAATGAAGGTAGAAAGAGGCTTGTGCTTGAGCCCAAGGTCAATGCTCTTCCACAACCAGACACGATAGCATGGTATGTAATGGTTTATAGACATGAGTAACAAAGTGTTTGTGATTATAGATTACTTGTTTAGCAGATTGATGCTCTGACATGGTTGTTTTTCTGAGTAAGGAAATAAAGTTCATTTGAAGTGCAACAATTTAAATTTAAAGATCCATTAATGAAAAAGGCTATCGTCTTGCAAGAGACAGTAATTGGTGCCAGGTTCATGCCCATCTCAGGCTTTTTTGAATGGCTTTTGTTAACTAATGAATATTTTCTGCTTCTACCAACATTATCAATTTGATCTTCATCACATCTATGAATAACAAAAATAATGAAAACCATAATTGAAGCATTCAAATTTATTCCTCATTCTCATTCATTTCTATTAACATTAAAGAGGCAGTAGCCTTTGGTAAAACAATTTTTTACCTTTGCACTCCCCAACAAAGGCTTTTTCAGCATTCGTCTTCCATCCTACCTCGTTTTATGAGCTCTCCAGCCAGTAAAAGCCATTCTGATGTTGACTCCTTTCTTGTATATCTCTCACTTTCCCTCTTTCTTTTACTCACTTTCTCCAATACTGTCCTCGGGTTTCCTTGCTGAATCAGCCACTTAGTTGGATCCAAGGCAGCTGATGTGTTGATATCCAGTTGCTGGGGTGTGATGTGAAGGGGTGTGAAGGGGTGTGAAGCCTCAGCTGTTGGGTGATGCTTTGGTCTGAAACACAAAGTTGTGAATGTGAAGTGTGATTTTTCAGCCCCAGGATGCTTTAGGGAAATGAGGGCCCCTGAAATATACATAATGAATGTCAGTGTGCCATCATAACATGTCAGAAGCACAGAGGTTCAAGGTCAGAAATCTATAAGTTATTGCTTTAAAACCCATTATTATAATCCATACCAAGAGCTATAATTATTTGTTAACTTCAAAAAGATGGTTGTAAATATTGTTTAAGTTTAAGATGATGGCTAGTCTACAGTGAAAGAACTACAGTGATAACTATGATAACTATTGATGGGACTCTCTCACTCTCAAAGGATCCATATACTTTGGGAATGCATACTTTACTGTGTGGAATCTGTGGTTTTACACTCTTTTCATGGTTTTACTTGTATTTTTTTCTAGTGAGTATAGGCAAAATAAAAATAATATACTTTATACACATTATGTGCTCTGATTACCTCTATCATTCAAATCAATTTGATGGTGTGAAAAAATGTTTCCACTGGAACCACCCATCCTTGGCAACCACTTTCGAAATGCATGCTGTTAAGCAGAAAATTCTGAACAGAAAAACCTTAAAATTAGCAACTCACTTCCATGCTCTCATTTAGGTTAGCATGATATCTAGTCTCATTTTTCCCAATGTTTTCTTTGACAGCCCCCCAGGATATTCGTCAAACAGATTACAAGAACTAAATTGTTCTCTAAAGATTACCGGAGATTCCCTCCACCTGCTGGTTGTCTTGTCAGATTTACCCCAACCCATTTATTATAATGACTTGATTATTGATTCAGAGTTGGCTGTATGATTTGACAGATTGCAAGATATCAAGACAACGTGTGTTTCTTTTGTAATCAAGTGTTTATATGTCTATATGGACTATTCATAAAGTCAGTGTAACATTTGGTTTTATACTTGACTTCAGTCTGCAAACTTCTTACTCTCAGAATTTATCTTTCCAAGGTCTTTTTTCATTCTGACCATACTTCTTGCTCCTCTGTTTTTCAGGTATAAAGATGGGGTCCTCATCCAGAGGAATTCTACTTGTTACAAAATGTCTGGCTATAGCTTGGCTATTGCTGATGTGCAGCAGAAGCATGCTGGTGTCTTCACCATTAGCCTGGGAAACAAACTGATGGGACTGTACAGAAATCTGAGCTACACTCTGACAGTGGATGGTAAGCTATTACCATAAAGCTGATAATAAATGTGGTTCTGGAGGAAAATAAGCACTGCCTTTGCTCTCCACTGAGGCTGCCTGTGCAATGCTGCTGCTCTCAGTGCAGATCATTGGACGGCAGGTAGCAGCTCTAGTATGAGAGGAATTTGGGGGCTTGTTGATTCCAGGGCTGGATTGACGTAGCTGAGACAGCTGTTGTTGATTATTGGGGCTCTTTTGAAGGGGCTTGGCGCAGTGTGTGAATGGCTCGAGCTCTATTGTGCACAAAGATTCCAGCCGCTCCAGACCCCCCAGTTCCCTGCATTTATTTGCATCCTCACCATGTGTATACACAGTCCTGCTCATATAAATATGCTCCATACAATATGTATACAGTTTGACAAAAACAGAGGGAACATGAAGTTCATTGTTATGATGACTCTATAAGGGATACTGATAACTGTTAACACTTGAGGCTGTAAATATTGTTGCATGTAAAGCAGAGCCTGTTTGCTATAGAAAACAGAGACATGTAGTTTGGGGGTGTCAGCCTTTTGCATTGCATTCTTTTCACCATTTTTGAGGACTAGCGTGCCAAAAAGTGGAAAAAATCAGACCCCTTCTGGCTTGTATAAACTTTATTTATGATCCTTGACTGCCCTGCTTCACACAACTTTTATTTATTGGAATCAATGGCAAAAAAAAAAATTAATCACACAGACGCAAATAAACAAACTGAAGAGAGATCCCTGGCATCAATTAGAGAACTATTTTAAACTTTGTTCATCAGTGTTGTTTAGTTGTCCCAGTGCTCCACATTATGAACGTTATGATGGGTGGGATGCAGTTTTTTTGCAGCTTACCTAACAGTGTGTAGTTTAACTATCTGAGCTGCTCAAAATACAAAGAATGGATGTGTGAAGTAGATGACCTCCTGAGTTGGCAAGTATCTTGGTCTGTTGTGGATTACAGCACACATGGTTGAGCCTCTGACCAAAGCATGAGCCACAGCAGAGCTGTTCTTTGACCTTAAGTCAGGGCTAACCAGTCATCCTGCCATTCTTCTTTTACATACGGTCAGGATGGTTGATGTAACCTGTTTCTCCTTTAATCTCTTTCTCTGTTTTTGTGTGTCTGTGCATTTATGCACACTTCTCTCTCACAGTGAAGCCAACTATTTCAGAAGCAGAGCTCCCCACCGCGAACGTGCAATCCTACATGTCGGGCAAGCAACATCAACTAACCTGCACTGTATTTGCCATGCCCGCTCCAAACATCAATTGGTTCTGGCAACCCTGTCACCCAAACGCAACACAGTGAGTTACTTGTAACAGTGAGTTACAGTGAGTTATTCTCTTGGCTATGTCCTAGTTTTACAATTGTGTTTGCTCTAAGCTCATGGAAAGTGAAAAATTATGTGAATTAAACCAACACTGACCATGCCATCTCGACAAGTTTTCTTTGTGCATTCTTCCTTTAAGTTTTTGTCTCCAGTAAGCATCCACAACTTTGTTTATTACAGTCATCTCTTTGTTTATTACAGTCACATGTAACATACTCTGTAATGTCATATCCTAGTCTCACTATGCAGCCTCAGTCATTCACTCCAAACCATCCATCAAGCCATGTGCTATACCAATTGGTTCAAAATCAGGGTTGTAGGGAAGCTGGAGCCTATCCCAGAAATTAGGAGGCGAGCGACAGGATATACCCTGGACAGGTTGCCAGTCTATTGCATGGCTCACTCCAAACCAGTTAATGGAAGCGTGCCCAGCATGCATTTCCTATTCAGCAACATTTGAAAGTACGTTATTGTCCACATTACCAACCACTTTGTTTAATTGGGATTTAATTTAATCAGATTTGACAGTTCACGTTCATAACTACTAGTGTCTTGCATCTGACACCCCAATTAAAATACATGTGAACTAAATACCTTTTTGTAAAAAAAAAAAAAAAGTCATATTTTTAAGACCACTCTGGAAATTAGATTGAGGCCCAGGAGCATGATATTTACCTCTGGAGGACAGCATACATTCGTCTAGTTTTAACAGGGGAAAAAAAGACATATGGATAGCTTTTGCCGTTTTATTGGCTAACACCCGCAGTGCTGTAATAGTGCTACAGTTCCTGCAGCGCTCAATGTGTGTGTATAAGTAAAAAGCTGCACAAAAAGCGTCCTGGCTCATGTCGCGTAGCCCACTGAGGTGATTAGGTGTCCACACACTAGCCCAAAACACATCTGACATGAGTCACATCAGTAAAACAATTTACTTTTCAGTCACTACAGTCTGGTAATGTGAATTTAGGCATATTTTTAGCCCTGCCCCCCAAGTTTCAGCAGATAGCTACAACCGGTAGACGTATATCTGCATAGCTGTACACCAGTGCAGTAAAGCAAGGCACCAAACCAAGACCGTTACTCGTACCTCCTGAAGTTTTCCCTTTATCCAGGGAAGTAAACTGTTTTCACAGATTGTGTTTATCTGTCTGACTGAACAACAATCATGAACAGAATTAATCCTCTCCTGAAAATGTTAAGTCGTACTTTTGAAAGTTTTGCAGTCATTTGAATTAAAAATATCACAACAGCACTAGATCAAATTCACAATCATATAGATGAACTATATCGCTGATGAGCAGATGCTATTGTAGGAAACAGAACCACCAGTCTGACCCAGGGATCCCACTTTAAAACAGATCTACTCTGACTCAACTGAATGTGTCCCAGAACATAACACATAAATCAGAGACAGGCAGCCCTTGAGAAATGCCCTTTCATTTGTGGTCAGTAGCTCTGTGAGCTGAATGGGAAGCAGGGGGGTGATATATTAATCTCAGATTCCCTGAGCTATTACAAAGCTAAACAGAAATGAGTGACTCTGCATGAATGCCTGCCTGGTAGTGAACCCACACACAGAACAAACATTAGGATATTCCCTGAGAATCTGGCCTGTAGTGCAAACCTGCGAGCTGTCAGATCAGGAAAACAATGAACCATTACACTTCGCTTATCAGGCTTCAACTCAAATGAGAAAAACAACACAAAGAAACGTAATTATTTTACATGCTAGACGGGGCAAATCTCCTAGTTTCTCCATGAATTTGCCAATCATAAATCAGTGAACAACTTGTACTTTGTAGATATATGATGAATAATGACAGAGGTCAAAGCGAGCCCTTTTTGCACTACCAAAGATAATCAAGGCTGGCACCAGGAACAGGGGCTGCACTGTGGCAGGCAGCTAATGAGACAGAGGAACAGCTACAGCCTGGTGGGAGTCCAATTGTGTAAAATGTTTGTTTTATACTGCCCTGACCCTACAAAGTACATGTCACTGTAAATCCAAAATGTAGCCCCTTCAAGATCATATCTCATCTTAATCTGCTAGAGTTTGGACAGGAGGGGAAATGCACTGTTTGTAGAGGATTTAGAGGTGAGGGAGGTTTATCATGTTGGATGTGGAATGAGGCCGATAGCGTTACGGGTAGAAATATGGGGATGACTTTATCACCAGGTTAAGAAGCTATCAGCTCTCCCTTGCTGACCATCAAGGTCTTACGATCAACCTTATCTCCTCTGGCCAGAGTGTGTGGTTGAGGTAGTGGTGGTGGTGGGGTTCCTGTACGAGGTGACGCACAGCACAGCCCTTCCTGTCGCTGCTGCGGTTTCCTCTTTTGCCTCTCCACTCATCAAGCTGATTGTTCCCCACCATGGGTGGTGCAGGGTATTGGGGGAGGGGTCTTGAATCAAGGCTTTCTCATTCCCAACCTAGACCAGAATTTTATGCAGAACAATCTCTGGGTATAGGAGAGAATTTTTACATTTAGATGGTGGTTTTGTGTTATGAGTTTGTAATGTTCTCGCATGCTTTAATTTTCGCAATTAAAGAAACAAAAACACTGCTTTTTATCTTTAGTACATCATATATGGTTGCTAATGGTTTGTTTTTGTTTTTGTCTCTGCAGTTGCATCACTTACACCGAGCCAATCCTGGTCAACCCGTACGAGAGGGGGAATTATTCCAACAATTCTATAAAGAACATCAACATAAAGGATGCATTGGTTCAAGGAAAAAATAAGGTATGCTTTTTTAAACAGTAAAAGTCCTTATTGCATACTCAATTTTTTTTCTTTTGCCTTGAAATGCCTTGAAATGAGGTTGACAAATGTATGAGAATCAACATCTCAAATGCTAACAATTTTTTTTATATAATAAACAAAGAAACCAGAATAATTTAAGTCTGGGGTAGCTATGAATATGCTGGAAATGCATTTTTTCCTACCCAGTTAGAATTTAAAAATAAAGATCAGTTTAGCCAATGAAAAGAAAAAAAAATACTTTATTTCTCTCATCTGATTGGGTGGACAGCAAACAGCAAGCCCACATAGTGAATCACTGTCCGCTGCTTCTTAAAGCATCAATCATATTCTGCATAACAGGGCTGTTGTGCAGAATATGATTGGTGGTTATGAAGCCTGTTGGCTCCAATTGCACACACACAGAGACTCACTGCTCGTGAAAATTCCCACTTTTACGTCTGTTCAGCCATCTTCATGAAGGGCTTTGCACAAAAACACTACCTTTGAGACAGGAGGGGATCCCAGCATCTACCCACACAACACCAATAGTTACCCGTTTCTCTGACCTCAGGTCAGCTCCTTCAGAGCATACTGGACCAAGCCCTGGTAAAAATCACTGGTTTTCCTTCAGTGCAAAAACCTCGTATAGAGAGCAAGGTCTGCCACAGCATTTGAGGCACCCGTAGCTGACAGACATAGTTCATTTCCTTTTACTGGAGTGAAATGCACCCACCATTTCACAGTCTTTTATATGAAGTAAGCCAGTAAATGAAACAGCTGCACCTTCGTTTTAGGTATTGTCAAAGAGACATAATTTTTCTGACATATTTCAATCATTTGGATCATGGTGACTCTCAGAACTAAGAGTACAAAACCTATGTGAGCAGACACGTGACAAAAACAATTTTAAAGACTTAATCCTACACTGTTATTGGTGGGAAAATGCAATGATTAAATATTTCTTTCAAAATACCACATGTTAGAAGATATAAATGGTCACACCTGGGGATTTAAGCACACTTATTTGTCTTATATCTCAAAAAAATGTCCTGGGGAAACCTGTTAATAAAAGGGTTAACCCCAAACATAATTAAAAGCAGGCTTTCTCTGCCTGTCCTGGGTCAGTCTGCTTGATTAAGTTAAAGAAATCTGTTATAGTTGGCTGGGTCAAAGCAGGCCACGTATCCTTTTCTTTCATTTTTTTGTCCACTCTTTTGATCTGCATTTTTTTAATGACCGTTGCTCTTTTATCAAATTTAAAATGAATTCCCTGTCTGATTATTTACCCATCAAGTCATTGTAAATTAATTCATTTTCACAGCGCATCAGTTCTGATGTGTGTCTGACATAACTAGGGAGGCACTGCTCATTTACAAGTACTTGTGGCCAGTCGCTGGTGTTTTATGAGGGTTAGGACTAAGGTTCAATGATAACAAGCAGCAGTTTAAAAGAAGAGGGATTTGATGGAAGCAAATTCCTAACTGTCACCCCACATAAATCGTGCTGGCCCGTGAATAAGAACATAGTCAGGGCTGGGCCTCTCCACAAGGCCCAGTGGAGAGGCAGTCTGGCCCGGGTCACAGTATAAGGAAAACACGGGGGGACAACATGAGCACAAAGGTCACAGTGCGTCTGGTCAGGTCACTTCTTCAGGAGTGTGCACAAGCGTTTAAATGACTCTTTTCAATCTCAGGTTACATCACGATGAGTGATAGCTGCAACATAACACCATAAGACCTCTCCATCACGTTTTGACAGATGACATATCAGCACAGATTGAAGAATGCGATAAAAGTCTGAGTCTCTTACTGCCCGAATGTTTGTATTTTGGGTATTGTAAGTTCAGCCATGAAAATGTTTCTTGGCTACAACTGAGACTCAGTACAATAGTTCCTATCAGTCCAGGAAGTTATGGCCAGCAGAGCCCAGACAATACACCCACATCATTCACTCTCTTTGATCTAGCTGACTGCCTCCAAAAAAACATGTCACTATGAACATTAAACAGAACCCCATGCTGTCTGACCTTCACCCAAGTTTCCCCCTATTATTTTGTCAATTCAAGCCATTAAGATGTTGTATTTTCTGTAAATTGAGTGTGTCATTAGACGTGCTCTCCAGGAAATGGACATTAGGGCCCAGTTTGAGATCTGTCACTCTGGTCTGAGAGGAGTTTGAAATTCCAGATGTATCCTTTCATTAATGTCATGCAGTGGTGAATGCAAAGCACCCCAGTTGTGTCGCACCTGCTAAACACAACTCAGTGCTTTGATGGTGAACCCCAAAGAAAAATCCAATGCAAATCTGAATTGTGATGATTAGCTATGTTTGTTGTTCAAGCTTTTAATTCAAAATTGAACTGTCCTAGACTGTGAGCACCCTGGTGATTGGAGAGGCTGGTGTGTCAGGAAAATACTCCTGCAAGGCGCAGAACGAGTATGGCACAAGCACAGTGATGATGCCTTTCTTCGTTGACGGTAAGTGGAATGCAAGAGCTGAACTATCAGCAAAGAATTCTTAGGCTGAAAATGCATGCAGAAATATGTTTCATTCTAATTGCAAAGCACAACTTACAATGTGCTTGATTGTTTCAAATGATCTACAGTACAGACTGTAATGGACTGCAAGAACAGGGAAGGAATGTGAAGATCGTGTTGTGCAATAAAGAGACCAGAGGGGGGCATTAATTGAAAACATCTTCCACTGTAGCTGAACGGCTTCAGGGTGGAAGAGAGGCAAATGTGTCCTTAGCCATATGGAGAGCAGTAATGGCACGCGTTTAAAAACAGCTATGAATAACTGCATTCCTGCTCCGGTGCCAGCAGGTCATTCCTCTTTCTCTCTGAGCCTGTGTGTGCTACAAGAATTTACTTCTTAAGTGCACTTGAGTGTTTCAAAATATTCCCAAAATGACCATCTTTTGGAGCACTTATGTAATAACGGCAGGGATGAGGTGTCACCGCAAATAAGCACAGTTCACATTGCAAAAAAAGTGAATCACATGTCCTTAAAAGTATTGTGAATCACATCTCCTGAAGGGTGAAGTCCTGCTATTGCAGGCGCAAGGGGATGTAGATGAACCTTTAAAAGAGGGGATGCCAAGTACCGAGAATCATTCTCTTAGAGTGAGAGAATTCCCAAGAGGGGTCCGGCTCTTCCAGAGGTGAGGAAGACGGAGAGTGATGGAATGCTGCAAAAAAAAAGAAAGAAAAAAGAACAATTGTAATAACAGCTGTCTTCTCTTACGGAACAGAGAATGCTTTCCAGCAAACTGAATAAACAAGCACAGTCTGGTTCCCTTAGGTCACATACTCAGCCTTGCTTCAGTTGGATGAGTTCAGAAACGCCATCAGCAATGCTGTCCCCCAACATGCTTCCAATTATTAGTGATAAAACAGGAAATAGCTGCAAAATTGACATTCCTGATGTGACATGAAGCTTGTGTGTCAAAATCTGTCGTACAAATTAGGATCACTAGCCAGCGGTTTACCTGCACTAATCTAAAGCACATGCCATGCTGACCACTAAACATTTCTGTAATTGAGGATGAACTGGAATCATGATGCAGGCTATTTTTTACTCTTAGATCACCCTAAAGAAGTTATCATCACACCACTGATGGCAATCGAGGGGGATGACGTCACCCTGACCTGTCGGGCAACCCGCTACCTTTACACAGACCTACAGTGGTTGGATTCCAAGAATCAAACCATCATTTCCAACATGTCCAGCCTCCAGCTAAACAAATATTCCATCTCTCGGTCTCTTTATCTGCACAATGTGTCCCAAAGCAGCTCCACAGGTTACAAGTGCCAAGCACACAAGCTCCACGAGAGGGTTGAACTCCAGAAAGCTGCTCTAGTTGTGAATGGTAAGATATGACAAGCTGATTGTATTTCCAGTTTCTGATTGTGACACCTTTTCCATTACTGTAATTGCATCTGTTATGAAATAGTCATGTGTGGACATGCTGCTTTCGGTTACCACACAAAGGAACAAAGAAAACTATCTTCCAGCATGAAATGAGTTGCTGTTTGAACAGCAGCAGAGTAACAGTATCTCTGATTCATTCGCTTTTTGTTTTTCACAGAGAAACAACGGCCATGGCTCAGTCAAAACCTGACAAATCAAGACGTGAACAGTAGCAGTACCTTGGTCATGGCTTGCTACGCTTCTGGAGTTCCTCGTCCCCTCATCGTATGGTACAAAAATGGCATTCAAGTGGAAGAGAGTCCAGGTAATTTGGAGAGTAATAATGCACATGCTGTGGCTATATATAGTAATTTAGTCTTTATTTCTTATCATTTTCATGGCTATGAGTATCAAAACCAGGCACAAACCACACTGATTCCCATAGTATAATGACTTAAACTCTGTAAAGTGGGATTCTTGCTGATATTTTTTATCCACTTTAGAAGAAGTGTGACTTATATTAAAGGGATAGTTCGGGATTTTTGACATAGGGCCTCATTTCCTAGTCATTTCTAGTTGCGCTAGGCTGGGGCAATGCTAGTGCAGGTCTATGGTAACTGCTAGCCTGCATTAAAAACACTCTGATCCACTCCACAG
>JAPMNP010269946.1:0-13376 GCA_029874935.1 Atherina boyeri | reverse complement strand
TGGAAAAGGAGTAACCTCTATGGAAAAGAAACCGAAGAAAAAGAAAGACCTTTACACCCACACACTTTCATTTTCACGTGAACGTTTCACAACGAATCACCTCATGTGTCCCTTAGGACTGAGTCTCATGTGGAGTGAAATAAGACAACCACATCGCCTTTGTTTTCCCTTCTTCAATTACATCAATGAATTCAAAATTCACATGAGTTTTGTTATCATTGTAAAAGCTAAAGCTTATAAATGGACAATAATTTGATTAAAAGCATTATTTATTAGTTCTCACATTTAATCAATATCATCTGTTAATTTTTAACATAGTAAGCTGTTCTAACAACAAGTTACTCAAGTCGCCATACTTGGAAAACATGATGTATAGCTCCACATGAGGGAGGAAACCGAAAGTATCAAATGACTTGAACGCTTTCGCTTTCGCTTCTAAGAGCGCACTTAATTTTAGTTGCGACTTCTGCATTTAAGTTAGAGGTGAGATCTTTAGTCCTACAATTGATCTATCTTAATCAGGCTGAATTATTAGTCTGTTATTTTGTGCTCAGTAGCCTAGCACATTAGAAGCTTGAGCAACATTAGAATAAAATATTGCTGATTATCTGTTTGCAAGGTGGATTAAAAGGGCTCGGGATGTTTGGCGCATGTGACATTTGAAAGCACAGTTTTGTTCCTGTAACTCGCAGAATGTGTTGAAGATGGATGATACCAAGCTGCATCTGAAAGAGTGGCTAATAGCTCAGATAGAGAGTGGGAAATATGAGGGATTGTGTTGGGAGGATGAGCACAAGACCATGTTCAGGATCCCGTGGAAGCACGCAGCCAAGAAGGACTACAAGCAGACTGAGGATGCGGCCCTTTTCAAGGTTAACTATTACGTTTCCTTTTCTGTCACCATGCCATGTGAAATGTGTCAAAAACAAAAATGTTATGCTTAACCAGTTGCCTCATTTCAGAATATAAATATTAAAATAGCAATTGCAAATAATTCAATTTAAGTTAGTTTGTTTTCCCAAAGATAAAATGGCAATTAAGTTTGTTAAATCTAAATTAAGATAACGTTAAACATAGTCTATAGACAAACGCATTGTTAAAGTAGCTGATGCTGGAATGCTACGTTCACTTGGCGTCAGTCAAAATGATTAATAAATGTAGTTAATAATAGAATAGGCTATATTGGGTTATTTACGTTTTAAACATACATTTTCATCAATAATGATAATTCTTATAATTAAAAACGGAAACCCAATAAAAAATGTTACAGAACAGCTAGCCAAACCAAAAGCAAGAGCCCATTGTGTAGCTAAATGTATTTCTTCGAAGTTTTCTCGAAATAATTAATTGAGTTTTCAATTATCCAGTTCATGTGGTAGGCATAGTTCATTCAACTGTAAATCAACTTACTTTTTACACTAAAAACAGACAAAAACAGTGACTTTGATGCATTTTTCTAAAAAGTCTACCTTGTATTCTGCATTTTACAGTTACAGAGCATCTTGTGCTTGTGAAAGGTCAACAAAGTGCTAAAGTCCATACAATAGGGAGTTATTCTTTACCACAGAGTATAAACGGATTATCTTCAAACACAGCAGACGTGGATTTTAAAATAAAGAAAAAAGGGAAGGGGAGGATGCATTGGTGTTTTTCTTTTTTTTTTTTTAAAGACTTGCTACAGCTATGTGTGAAATAAAAAAAGATCTATATTTTAAAACATTTAAAACATGTAAATATATTGTGGCAGGCTCACATGAATTTCTGAGCCGTCAAATATCTCTGGCTCTTTAGTTCATATTATGCATTTAAAATGCCTATGAAATGAAAAGGACAGAGTTATTTATTTCAGCCTTTTTATATGTTTCCTGTCAAAATAGGTAAGGGAAGCAGTTTCCCACCCTTAACCTTGTGAGCATGAATTATTTAAAATCATTGCCACGTTTTTTTCACATTCAATATTGTACTTCTACAGACATGTACACTGATGCTTTTCTTTATTTTTAATATTATTTAACTTTTTATTATATTTATCTATCTTTATCTCTTCTATAAAAATATGAATAGAATTATATGTTCTCATAGTTATATAATATAAAATTCTAATAGCTGTATCATTTTCTTGTCCTGTTTATATTTGATAATATAGTTACATAATTACAATTTATTAGATTAAATACTGTATTTATATACTTTTCAGTCAGTGGTAGTGTATTGGATGACTCACTAATATCTGGTAAAGTGGCTAATTTTCTAACATACCATGCTGACCCATGCAGATACTGGAAAACAGTGTTTAGATAAGTATCCACTGCAGGAGACACTGCATCAAAGGGTTAAAAGTCCAGTCTGAGAGGTAAACTGATGGTACCTTGTTAGGCCATGTCCACCATTCTGCATCCGCTTTGCTAGATTGAAGAGTGAATTTGAGGAAAAAAACATTGGTTGCAAAATTAGTATATACCCACCCACATATAAGAGGAGTCATTCACTTTTCCTTTGGAGGAAGTGCACAGCGGCAATAAAAACATTGTTTATGTTATTTTGATGTGAATGGGCACAAAATAAGCAAACAAACCAAAAATAAAAAGGATAAAAGAAAACCATGTTGTGATATGTCAAAATGTCTGTTCTGAAAAAGTGTTTTCCTGGAAATGAGAAATGACAAAATACTACAAAACGCCTTCTTTTTTATCAATATGCGGGTGTTTAGGTGATGCATAGTTCAAACTAAACCAAAAACAAACATTTGACCATCAAATTGGATTTTATGGAAACTTTGATGTCTGAGTGTAAGTCTGTCAGTTGATGACTTCCAAAAACACATTTCATGTGTTCAACTTGATTTTTTGTAGTCTTTTTTTTTAAGATAGCTTTTTAACAAGTACGTCATATTGCACTGTATGCATGCAGGCCTGGGCGGTGTACAAGGGCAAATACAAGGAAGGCAGGGATAGGGCCGATCCCACCATGTGGAAGACCCGCCTCCGCTGTGCACTTAACAAGAGCACAGACTTCCAGGAGGTTCCTGAACGCAACCAGCTGGACATAACTGAACCATACAAAGTCTACCGCATTCAACAGGAAAATGGGCCAACAGCACCAGAAGGTAAACTGGAAAAAAAAAACTACATGAAAAATAAAGCAATGCATAATTTCATAATAACTATCTAGCAATGCTTTATCTACTTTTTGTCCCTTTTTACCTTGTTTTAATATCTTTCCTCTTGAATGTCTTTCCAACTTGATGGCTTATTGATGGTTATTTGCACTCACCATTCATCTTCTCTTTCCCAACCCCTCCCAGAGTTTCCAAAAGCAAAATATCATATGGTCAACCCGGCGAAAAAATCTCCAAGGAGCACCATTTACACAGACCAACAAGTGAGCTAAGCATTACAGCCATTGAGATAGAAGATAATACAATGCAGCACTGTTTAATATTTCAGAATGGCCGATATACTGTCTTTACAACAGGCTCAGTTGTCCTAAAGAGGGAATGTTTCATAAAGAGATGACTATCATATCTTTTTTTTGGTTGATATATCCTCAAACTCAACATAACTTTATTTATTTGCCCCGGAACTTCACCTTTACAGTAAGCTCCAGTTGCCACATTAGCGATGAGCATGACAAACACAAAGGTAACAGCTGCTCAGAGGACACCACACTATATCATAAATTAATTAAACCATTAAAAACACTGTGATTTTACATTGCTGATGGGTACACGGAGAGAAGGTAAGTAAACCGATTCCTAGACAGACTCAGGCGTTAATGAGGCGGATGGATTTAAGCTCTAGCTATGACCTAAAGGTAAATAACTTGACTGGTTATAATAATAATAATAATAATAATAATAATAATAATAATAATAATAATAATAATAGTAATAATAATAATAGTAAGAATAATAATGCATCAGTTTTATATAGTGCTTTTCAAGGCACCCAAAGATGCTTTACATTACTGAATGCTCTATTCATTCACTTACTTTCGTACTTGATGATGGTAAGCTAGCTAGTACAAGCGTAGCCACAGCTGCCCTGGGGCAGACTGACAGAAGCGAGGCAGCCATTCTGCGCCATCGGCCCAAATTTGGTTATGTAGAGCATTTGTAGAATGTGAGGTTATGCTGTTTAATGATTCTTGCTTTTGTTTTGGATTTGGCTTTTTAAATTATCTTATTCAAGAGGTCAAGATGAAAGAAGCCAAACTAAACTTTGGCTTCTGTTTTTACAGCTTCATTGTCAAAAGGAAGAACTTGAAGTAAACAAAGAAGAGAACCCAATGACTGGTAGGGCTGCATACACACCCTGGTCTGGTACTAGAGACAGATTATTTAGAGTCCCAATCACAGTTGTCAGAAACTTTTCCTGTCCAACTATGTATCGACAATCATTATCAAATAAGCAATGTATGAGTCATAATTTGATGAATATGTATAAAAAATTCATGTATTCGGGCAAAAGATGGTCATAGCAAATCATCTACATGTAGATCGCATTTTAGCAACCGAACTCGGAGTTAAGTTACATTCTAAGTTACGTTTTTTGTGGCCCTTTATATGATGTGATACTTGCTGAATAATCCTTATATCCATGCTTTTGGCTTGTATAGAAATACCTGACACCACGCCAGCAAATGTCTCAGCAACTATCAGACATTATCATTGTCTGAAGTCACTTTGCATTAGTTTGTGAGAAAATACAACCAATTATCAATTAGTACTTCTTGTGATGCTTGAGAGAATTTTTTTCCATCTGAGTGACATATGTTCTGATTTTTCAACCTGATTTGTTTAACAAGACTCCCATCTATAAAAGGAGAGAGTCCTATTAGATAGACTGGTCCATATAGATTGGTGTTACTTTAAGTTGGTATTCATGCTGTTTTAAGGGCTTAAGTCTGGTTTCAGTTTCATCTTTACTCAGCTTGTTTTGGATATAGATTCTGCCACTCCAGTGCGACACCCAGTGGTTTTCTAAATTCACACATAAAAACTAATCAGAACTCTTTCCCACAAATGGTGCAGATTATGGCACATGGAGATTATTTATTGAGAGCATGCAAACATTTGCTTTAGAGTGTCCGGAACATACCTCTCGGTAGCAGCTAAACATTTTAACTATTGATGAGCACTGCACACCAGCTTGAAGGACATTCACTGCAGTGTTGCTAAGTGTTGTTAAGTGATCATCTTGATGTTGGACACAAGGACATTAGCCAATTATGACAGAAAACTTAAGTTGCTTAGACGTTACCCATGCTCCCTTTGTGACCTTGTAGACCACATGCTTTGTTCATGGAGCGAGCATTGATCGTCACATTTTTCTCACCACGATTCACAGACATGATGTAAACCTATAGGATGTGACTCCTAATCTTACAGATTAATTTACTTTTACCAATTCATACAGTATACAGTATGTAATACTGTAATCTATTTTTTTCTAAATGACTAAATGTTACTAAATTCTTCTACTAAATTTATTCATAAATGCAAACCATTTTGCAGTCTGCACATACTTTTTTAGCTTGACCACAGATGGATAACTTCTTCATTTCTTTAAAACAGAGAGAAAACACACTGATGGGTGCCTTTTTATGTTTCCTCCATGAATGCTCAACTTTTTACACACTTTTGCATATTGAGACAACATACAAAGTCCAGTTTGGTTCGCTCAGTTATACAGTATGCTGTAGGGTTGACATGGTCTTACAAATAGGAATGTTTGTGGAAGTGAAAACAACACAGATTTGATCTTATTTATTTCAATTCAAAGTACACATGATAATAAGTAGGTTTTGATTTGTTTCTCTGCTCTTTATTAGAACTGATGAAGGAGCACACATACTGTGAGTTCAAAGAAAAAAGAGATCCAAATAAAGTTGCTAGTCCGGTAACTTTCTTCAGCCCTACACTTAATATAACAGGTAAGGACAGTAGCTAGATTACATACACACACACAAATATGTATAAACACATGTGGTCTTTTAAATGTCTTACCTTGACCCTTAGTTGCTTTCTCTGTATAGATTTTCGTTTGCAAGTGAAGCTGTTGTACTGCGGCCAGATGGTGATGAAAGCGACCACCACAAGCCCAGATGGCTGCTTCATCCTACAAGGCCGTGTTCCTGTGGGAAATGAACGGATCTATGGACCCTGCTCTACCCAGCAGCTCTCCTTCCCGTCCCCAGCTTCTGTATCTCTGCCGCTCAGCATGGCCGAAGCAATGAATCGCCTTCTTTGCCACCTAGAAAGGGGTGTCCTATTATGGGTGGCACCTGATGGGGTGTTTATTAAGCGCTTCTGCCAGGGTAGAGTGTTCTGGAGCGGTCCCATGGCCAAATACACTGATCGGCCAAACAAACTGGAACGAGAAAAGACCTTCAAACTGCTTGATGCAAGCCTATTTTTCAATGGTAATACAGCTGATGCATACTTGCATACATTGCTCTGTGAAAAAAGGGTGTTCTGTGTGTATGATCAATATAAATATGCCATTTGATATCTGTGCAGCGCTCCAGAACTGTTTACAGGGGAAGGGATCGACACCTTCCTATGCGATTGAGCTGTGCTTCGGAGAAGAATATCCAGATCCCAGCGTCCCTAAAACCACAAAACTGATCATGGCACAGGTGGGTTGAAAAGAGATTGTTGGATTGCCCCACTCATTTTGCATTTGTTTAGAATTGTGTAAAACACAACATAGAATATTTGACACTTAAATTTTATATTATCACAGTAAATCACTGCTTTGTTTAAAACAAAGACAAAAAAGTCATTACATTAATATTCCATTCACAAACTTGTTAAACATAGGAGAAAAAAATCATAAAAAACTCCTACTGTATCTTTTGCACATTTGCATTAACTTAAAAAAGCTCTTTCTTATACCTGCAAATGTGTTAATTCAACTACAGTATTCCACATACACAGTCATTTGAAAAGCTTTTCATTGCAATTTCCCATGAGGAGTTTGCCCTGCTGTGCACAGTTCTCAAATGCTGTGAGCTTGGAGTTGCATCTCAGTAAGTTTGTGGAAGTCTTTATGTATGGCATGTTAAAAAGCACATGGATTCTTTTGCCTTCCACATTCAGGTCAGAGCTTCAGATTGTTGAATCTCCCACACAGCAGTAATATTTTCAGCCAGTAGAGGTCCTCGTATGCTCACTGATTGTGTTACTCTGTGTCCTTTTGACCAGGTGGTTCCTTTGTTCGCAGCGGAGCTATTACAGAGGTTCAACTTGGGAGAAACAGAAGAGAAGAATCAGACTCTCACTTCCAATGCAGAAGAAAGAAAAATGTCTGAAGACTGAGGAATCTATCTTGGATCTAGACAGTCATGGACAACATAGAAGTGAAACTTTATTCCGTCCCTGTAATCATGATGAACAACAGCAACAGTATTGCCAGCAAAGATGTATATGTGATAAACAAGGTTTGCATGGTGAACCTATTTGCAGAGCATCAAGCAAAATTCATTCAGTCATTTTCTTTGATATGTTTAGCTAGTGTTGATTTCCCTGACTCCCAAGTTATTCGTTGCTGTGAAAGGAGTTTAAACTGTGCTGTAGATATTTTTCTCCTTGCGTTTCATTTTGATACATCATTCAGCAGAGATTAAGTGATAGTTTGGTTTCCTGTTCCTAAACCAAACACAGAGAAAAAAACTGACGCCAGTAATTAAATCTATAAAGCTTTTTCCTCCTTTATTTCTAGCGAACATCATATAACAGATTCACAATTTTTAAAAATATACATTTTTGTAGCTGTAACATTTAAAAAGAAAATTCAACAGGTAAGATTTTCTCCTTGAAAATAAAAAAAAGAAGAAACTAAAGTGAAAGAGAGTGCTGAATCAGATGATATACCCGTATCTGAGTTTAAAATACTTTCATCATTTTCCCTGCCTTCAAACATATACAGTACATAAAAAAATGAGATGGGAACAGAAGCGTACAGTACACAGGGGTCAAGAGCATTCACAAAGCATCATGTTCCAACGTGTTATTAGCACCATTACTCTTCAGCCATGCTGCACTTTTTACTCTTTCCATCATTCAGTTTTTAATGGAAAAACACCATGAGTGTCGAGGCGATGTGGCACAGACCTGTCTGTGTGGGTGGGATTGTCTGTTACGCAGTTTTCATTAGTGTTCTCCCTTTCTCAGAGATAATGTTAAGAACATATTGGAGAGTAATGCCTTGACAAACAACTTTTTGATCTGACTCCCAGTGATGAGAATAAAAAAGGCGAAGAGTTGCTCATACATTCACCTTGCCTGCCCAGGCCGACACGAACACATCGGCTCAGAAGCAAGAAATTAAAAAAAGGAAAAGAAAACAGAACTGCATCGCAAGATCGACAGAGATTGCATTAAATCTCTTTAGCATATTTACTGTATATAACATTTGTATTGTAATACATATATTGTCAATTGTTGTTCATATATATCTGCATGTCTTCAATAGCGTTTACTTTCATAACACTGATTGAAAATACCCCTGCAGCAAATACTTTCATTAAGTAGGTATGTGGGACAATCATAACAAAAACAGAGTGAACACAGACAAGTGTTTGATTGTCTCACTAAATGTCTTCAGTGTGTCTGTAAGGAGTCATCCAAATATTGAGCTGCTGCTCCTTTCAGGGCTGTGCTAAGGAAAGGAAAGGAAAGGTAAGGAAAGATGTGAAAGGAAAGGAAAGATGGGAAAGGTGCAGCAGTGGACTAGACTGATCACCTGTGAATTGCGTTTTCTATTTTGCATTCCTTCCCTGCAACCCTGCCTTGAAGTCTCTCCATTGTTTGTCTTGGTGAGATGCAACAGAGACAAGGAGGGTGTGTATGTGCTTATGTGCATGTGTAAGTATGCATGTGCAAGTTTCTACTGCCACTTCATTAGCTTGGAGCCATGAGGTAAATCCAAGAGGCTTTCATCAGTTCCCACTGAGGGAAGGGTGTCTGGTGCAGACCAGCGCCGCTTGCGTGGATGCTGCAGCCCCTTAGCAGGAGGCTCCTCAGCAATCGTGCATGGAGGGGCTGGTGCCGGAGGAGGTGCTTGGTGAGGAAGAGGGGGAGGAGGAGGCGGAGGTGGCATCTCCTCCCTCTGCGAACTGCTGGTCTCTGTTGCAGACCTTGAGAGGAGTTGTGTGCGATGGGCTCTGGAGCTGGTACGCGTGTGTGTTCGGTGAGTTTGGCTGGATGCAGGGGTGAGGGCCAGGCAGACGTCACCCTCTGTGAGCTGGCGGCAAGGCAGGCCGTACAGCTGTGAGGTTCTCTGGGGAGAGCAAGAAGACCAGCCCCGGTCCTGGACGAAAAATGGATACTCCACCAAGACCTTCAGTAACTCCTGAAAAAAACAAACAAAAAAAAATCCCAAAACAAAAACACAAGGTTATCACTCGGTACAGAGGCTTGTCATGTGATGTCACAACTTTGGTTTTAAAACAGATATAAAGAATTCAACTGATTAAAAGCATTTTGACATGAGATGGACAAGGCAACAGCAGCTTAAACTATTATTAACACTCTTTGTAATGCAGGACCTGATTAAATTATGTAATGCAAATTCATTTTACTCTTATCTAAGCAGAAACATGTACCCCAGGAGTATTCTGACCTGAGTATTGCGGTCTGTGAGGTGGACTTGCAGATGGCTGAAGCCCTGCGTGCTGCTAGGGGAAATCAGCAGCACAGTGCAGGTGCTGAGGTGGAACTCTGGGGATGTTTCTGCACTCCTCAGGAAGTCATCAGTCCGCAGCTCCTCCACCCGCTTTAGCCGCCCGCTGGCCAACTCAATCAGAGACCCCTTGGTGAAGTGAGGTAGGAGTGCAGGGGGAGATGTATGAAGGGCTGGGGATGAGGTGTGAAGATGGGAAGGAGAAGACTCTCTCCCTCTATCTCTGTCTCGTCGCCTCTCGCACTCACTGTCACTTTCTTGGTCTTTGTCATATTTTAGATGCTTCTCTTTGTCTTTTCCTCGTTCCCTGTCTCTTTGTAGGACCTTATCTCTTTCTTGATCTCTGTCCCGGTCTCCCTGTGACCTATCATGGTTATTTGGCAGACCCACGGGTGAATGTGGGGAGTTCCTCAAATTGTGCTGCCTTGGGCCTGGCTCCCTGTGCAGGTTGTATGGAGGCGTTCCTGAGGAGCTGTAAAGTGGATAAGCCTGGGCCTGAGGGCTGGGGTGACCTACTGAGTAGTAGATTTGGGCTTCAGCTGGTGTGGTCCCCAGATGGTCCAAAAGCCCCCCTCTGCCGGTCCTGGAGTCTGGTCCAAGGGGATGGGGACTGGTGGATAGTAAAGTGGAGCTGGTCTTCCCATGCAGATGTCTGTCCTGCAATGAGGAATGTAGCTCAGAGCCCTCTTGAAGTTGAGAGTCGGACAGAAATGCCCCTCCAGAATGCACACGGGTTGAGAGATCCTCCTGCTGTCTCCGGCCACCGTTGGCATGAGCGCTGTGTGGACTGATGTCCAACCTAGTTCGGCTGCTGTCATTTCCATATTCTCCTGTGAGCAGAGGTCTGGAGGCTGAGGCAGACCTGCTGCCTGGCCCATCCAAGCCATTAGGCCTCTTGTTCAAGTACCTGTGTCTAACCTCCACTAAACTTGGGTCTTGTGGATACAAAGAGTGAGGGCTAAACAAGTATGAAGGGGAGAAAAGAGAGGGACTGTACTCCCTTCGACCGCTGTTGATATAGGACCACATATCTCTTGAACTGGCTGGAAAGGGAGTCTTAAAGGAGGAAGATGAGGAAGAAGATGGGGAGGGTGGTAATGACAGAGGACCTTCCCCTCTAAGCCACCTAGAGTGGTGGGACAGGGGTGGGACAAGAGGTTCGTCTCTCCAAGCTGGAGACCCTGAGCTCCTCCTCTCGCTGACCTGCCCAGGAAAAAGGGGAAGAGATACAGAGGGCGAGTAGCTGAGGGGCCATGGTATGTGCACGGGCAGGCCTGGTGCTGGAGCAGGAAGGTTTGTAGGACTATGTAGGAGATGGGGGTTTGGGTTAGAGAGGACTCTGTCCCTGTCACTGACCTCCCTCCCTCCCTCCCCTCTTCCTGTGCTGGATCGGCTCCGAAGCGGAACAGGGGGTTTAAACTCATCCAGAAGGACCTGATGTTCTGCCGATCCTTGTCGAGACTCCCTCTTCTTGGGAGGGAGGCACTCTTTGCTGCGGTCAGGGCTGGGATTCATGGGTGGGCTCCAGCAGCAGTGGGGGCCCCCTGTGTGTGGGTGTAGGCTAGGTCACATGGGCCTCACGGGAGAACGAGGGGTGCAGACAGAAGGGAAGGCTGATACACGGCATCACTGTCAGATCACTGTTGATGCTTTTGTACTGAAGCACCACTCACCTACAGAGGCATAAGACAAGGTGGGAAAAGGGACGGACAGAAGTAGGAGGGATTAAGTGTGAACATTGGAAAAGAACAGTCTGCTGGGTCCTGGCATCAGTTGTAGTTAAGACTTAGCTTTCAGTCTGGTCAGACATACAAACAAACATTTGGCTATATCAGACAGATGGAGAGAAATTGGTACTCACTCTATCTTCCAAGCTACTTAAAAGAGGTTAGAAACTCTTTAGTTTCATGATGGATTTTGCTAATTAGTCATTACCTATGTGTAGCGTGGTGGGACTGAAACTACCCAACTTACTCGTTTCATTCAAAAACACTACTCCTACATGCGAGCTAAAAATACATTTTGCAGCCAATGAAGTTCAGAGGCAGTACAGTGCGTGTGTGCGCACACACATGGATCCCCTCACAGCAGGAGGGTTTTCATCTCTGACTCTCGGGGGATGATTGGAATATGTAGATATGCTTTTTTGTACCACTTTCATGAACCACCCCCGCGACACCCTCGGGTGTTCTCTGTATTCAATATAAGCTTACTACCAACACCCCCTCACCTCTTCTCTTTCAGATGCGCACATGGACAACAGACAAACAAGAACTCCCCCAAGCAGCTACACACTGCCCCAGTAATAGGCAAAGCTGGTCACCACCCACCCAAAAGCTGACAGAAACACTGTTGATATTACCACCAGTTGTTGTAGATGCAAGAAATGTGTCTTTGCATATTAATTAGGTGTCACAGCAGGGGTGTCGGGGAAATATGTGTGACCGTTGTTGTGTGTGTAGACATCTATGCCATCCTTGTCTGTGAAAATGTGTCATTTGTTTTGTTTTTCTTTCTGAGAAATATGTGAATGTGTTTAATTGTTTAGGTCTTTGTGTGCGTGTGTGTTTGTGTTTGAGCCCTCAAATGTGTCAGAGATTTTGCTGCCTTGTTTCATTCAGTGAGAAGTGCGGGGGAGCTCAACTAATTCTTCTCCAAATACTTTAAATGAGCTTGTTTGAAATGACGGGATGCAGCACCGCAAATCCAGCTGTTCCACAATCACTTATCCAGCTGCTGCTGCACCACAACACCGAGCAGACACTCAGCCCCACACTTGCCCGCAAGTCTGTCAACTGCCAACCAACTCCCTGCCATCTCACCATCCGCCACACTGTCACCATAGCAACTGGATCTACACACACTCATACATGCGCATATACATCGAGTTGGATGGAGAGGTTAGATGAGGATACTTTAAGGAGAGGCGGGCACATTGTTTTTCACAAGTGACTTGGCCCAAAAACAGAATAAGTGTTAAAGTGGAACATGTTGTTTGTGGATCTGAGTGACAAACTGAAAAAAATGGGTGGTGAGAGGAGGAGTTCTTGTCCCAAACACTGT
Organism: Atherina boyeri; assembly: GCA_029874935.1. Taxonomy (NCBI): domain Eukaryota; kingdom Metazoa; phylum Chordata; class Actinopteri; order Atheriniformes; family Atherinidae; genus Atherina; species Atherina boyeri. The sequence continues at coordinate 627 of JAPMNP010269946.1, read as the reverse complement.
CAGGATAGATGTAACAGAGTAGATTGATGAAAATGACACAATGTACAATTATTTGGTCAAAGAAAACAGTGCATATGAAGTCCTGCATGTCTACTGCATTGCTGTTGATGTTTTTAAGAAAAGGCTTAAGACCTACCTTTTTAACTTAGCTTTTAAGTTAATTTGATCTATTTACTATTATTGTTTACTTATTAATCTATTTATATTTTAGTCTACTTTTATCTATTTGTTTGCTATCTCATTTTTCAGTTTGTACTTATTTAATTATATATTTATACATTATTTTATGTTTATCCTTATTGTTCTTATTTTGTTCTTATTGTTTTTAGGTTTACTTTTATTTTATTTGTACTTTATTTTATTTTTACTTTTTAACTCCGGTGTTTTTCTCATGGGGATCCTGCTGTGGACAGATCCCCAAGATATCGTTTCCTCACATCGGGGTCAAGCCATGTGTTTTAAAGGTGGTACAGAGGATTTTTCATTTTCAACAAAATTTTAACCTTTGTTAAAACCTACTGGAGAGATATGTAGCAGCCCCGTACTTATGAAAAACCAAAAAAAAAAGTAAAAAGAAATATAAAGTGTGGACGTGGTGGGCCCCAAAAAACAGTAGCCAATAGAAAA
>JAPMNP010269673.1:0-11580 GCA_029874935.1 Atherina boyeri | reverse complement strand
ACATATCAACTAGTCTAAGGTAAGGTAAGAACATATGTCGGTATGTAAAAACGGTGAACTATCCCTTTAAGTAAAACCAAATTCATGTTATTTGGCAAATGCAATACGAAAATGCAGATGTAGATATAAATAATATAGTATAATCTGAGGGGTAGTTCATTTTAAAACATCAGCTGGCACATACAACAGTAAAATGTTTTTGTTTGTCTGTTTGTGGAGTGAGGTTGTGGAAAAGATTGAGATTGGGTTGTAAAGCTCAAGCAATGTCCAAGCATGGCCCAGTTTAAAAAAGCGGTACAAACACATGGCTTTCACAAGATTCAGATAGGAAGAAGATCTTTAGCAATAAGGTTCAACGATTTATGTGTTTTACTTGATTTATATATTTATTTTTTGTAAATATGCACTATGTAAATATGTATGTCAGGGGACACTGATTGTTTGCTAAGTATTGGAGAAGGGGTAAGTTTAAATAGGCTTATGCTTCATCCCACTCCTACTCGAACATGTTGGGTTCATATTATTATTGTGATTTTGACTATTCTCATTTGTTTAGTTTGTTTGTTTTTCAGTTTACTTTCTTTTGTTACTTGCCCATGTTCAAATTAAAGCATTCATTAATTCATTCATTCTTTTGACACAGGCTGTGTCACTCTTACCTAATATTAGCTTGCCTTATCCAATTGACAAGCTGACCACTTAATTTACAGTAAAGCAAGTCTCTAAACTGGCATTGTTTGTATGTCCTGTAAAGCTAACTTAATCACTTACTGCTTTGTGCAGCGTCCATCAAAAATCAAATTACATTTGCTCTTTTTTGTTGTTCATGGTTATCCTTTTTGAAGTCACATAGTTTCTCTATTTAATCAGACAAGATCAGTGAAGTGATCAGACAGTTTGGCAAGGATACAGAATTCCGACCTCAAAAAACTCTGCTGCTGAGAAACCATTTGATTTTGCCCAAAGGCTATAAATGTTGCAATTATGATGTTAAAGAAAATAAAAGACAGAGAAAAAAGGGTAATGAAAACAGTCTTTAGACCACCTAGAGAAACTTATTTAGAGGCAGCGGATGTGTTTTTGACGGCTCATTTAAACTCTTGTCAATATTGTCACCTCAGTAATAAATTGTTTGCAGAAGTTTTCTTAAAACCAACCTAATAAGATGTGTATAAAATAAATATTAGTATAATTCAAGGATCCATCCTTGCTTTATTTTTTTTGCATGACTTTTGTTTTATTTGTGAGACAAAACGATTGAATTAATCTGGTTCATTATGCTTTTCCTCATATTTATATTTTGAATCAACCAACTTTAAAACTGTGATTAGAGGAAGACAAGCTTAGAGCCATAAACATTTCTAAATCACAATGATCATTATCGGTTTAATTCCTGCTATGTCTTGTACACATGGGTTTAGAAACTAAATAACATGCTTGTTTCAGGTAGATTTCCTTTTTCTTTTAATCATATTGACCTCACATGAGCAACAACAAACATTTAATTGTGTCACGGTCCGGACCGGAGTCCGGATTTTGAGGACCCCTGCACTACATGTACAGTAACAATCACCCATTCACACACATTCATACCCCAATAGGCTCATCAGGAGCCAGCGTGGGGTTCAGCGTCTTGCCCAAGGACACTTTGGCATGCCGCCTGAGAAAGCCTTCTGGTTGATAGACTACTGCTCTTCGACCTGAGCAACAGCCTCCTTCTACTTGATACTTAATCAGTCCTATATTTGACATTATGTATAGTTCTTTTGAATGTCTGACTGTCAGTTCTCTTACTCAAAGTGGAAATTGGAGGGACCACTTCTGTTTGTTGCATTGGAATATCTTCCTGACCCTCACTCAGAATTTCTGACAGTTTTTTCAAATTTCTTAAAGAGGTTACATGCAAGGTTTTTCCCAAAATAAACGTAACAACAGCCTTTTTATCTGACCATTTGAGACTCAAACATCTTCTGATGAGCATACTGACACCTTGTCAACTCACCGCAGCTGCACCTATAAGCCTGTTTCCAATTTTTCCTTGTTTCTGTGGGGTCCGATTGTTCGCGCACTGTCTGCGGATGTGACATCATGTTAAATATTTCAGACCACGCTTCCACCACCGGTCGTAAATAATAAGCCTAAACTTGCAAGCGGTGAGTAATTAACCGCAATGGATTGTGCAAATACACAGAGCAACCCAGCACAACTCAGACACCAACAGAAACTTCACGTCAGACTACGAGCGCGTGCTGCGTGAACGAGAAGAAAGAAAGTGCATTTCCGTTTTTCAGCCAAAGGTGTCAGTCGTGAGTTGAAATTTAAGAAAACTGCATATAACCCGTTTAAAGGTAGGGTTTATGATGTTTTTAAAATACATTTTTAAAATAATAATTTAATTCCACTTCAACAACTGTTTCTGACCAATTAATTAGATGATCTATCACAAAAGAGCAACATTTAGTAACCTGGTGAACGTACAGGACTGGAAAAACACCAACCAATCATTTAGCTAGGATGGAGAAATGTTTGAATGGTGATAGGTCAATCAAAAATAGTTGGCATTGGTCCCTCCCTCTCCTCCAGACACGTCCAAGCATTGCACATTCCTGTACTCAGGAGACGTCGTTTCTGGCGAAGTCTGAAGAAAGGGGTTTGGATTTCTGAGTTGTATATTTTCAAAATTTAGCTTGTTCAAGCCGTTTTTCCCGAAACATGGACCCTACCTTTAAGGTTTCAGACATACACTTCACAAACCAATGGAAGACCTCATAGAGGCATTTTCTATAATTGATACAACCTATCTTTGCAGTGTGTTCAGCGTAAACATGGAAGAAGTAGGGTAGGCTTCTACTACTTTTAGCTAATACTCTTGTTGGCTATTGTAGCCAGTAGACAAGACATGAAAGCTCCCTTGGTCTTAAATGAAAGTCTTAAATGTAAGGTCTTAAATGTAAGGAATTACATACGTAGTTGAAAAAAACATTTTCTCGAATACTATCTGGCACCATGTCCTCTGAAGAGTGCTTCACTGGTTGTATATAGACCAGTCAAATGTGCAAATATCAGTTTTGTAACAGTTGAGTCTTACTTAACAATCTGGACGCACATGCACTGTTTATGTGCGTGTGGCTGGCAGAACTTGTTTTAGTGAAAAGCAATCAAAGCCTCAACCAGAGACAATCTGTGGGGCTGCTTCAGTAAAGTGCTGTGTCAGCCAAGGTCCGCCAAACTACTCTTGGCAGTCAGCCATGTTCTTCAAGTGTTCCTGCCTCTTTTGCCATGTTGTCTCCTGCCGTGCCGTATCCTCCCTGAGGGTGATTTCCCTCCTCCTCCTCATTCCTCCTGCATCTGACTGACAGCCCCTTAAGGCTGTGCATTTTTGCACAAACACCGTCAATCAGATACAAGTTGTAGTTATATAGTACAACCATTTAAAAATGATATCAAGTGTAAACAATATGGGTGAGCCAAAGAACCTCACATTTTCTGGCTCTGCAATGTCACCTGCATTAAAGGTTATGTGCTTTATACTCACTTATATACTGTAGCCTTTTTCTGATGGACACCACCACGTTTTTATTTCCTTTAATATTTTCATAAATCTCTTGTCCAAATCATTTGGTTGTTTGAACAGAAAAAAAGAGAAAGAAAGAAAAAAGAAATAGTTTGATAAGTCTTTGATCTGCTGATACACTTGACAAGAAGAGGCTCATTGGAGGGCTGTCAAAGATTATAGGAAGCACGGCTGGAGACCAAGGCCCATTCTGTGAAATCTGTTTGGAGAGTCATCGGAGACAGAACATTTGGTATGGGTGGGGATGTTGATTTGAACTAAATAAAGGGTTTGAAACCCAATAGTAGTGCTTTGAGTACATAGAAACTGACAAAAGGTGTCCGACTAAAGCAATTTACAATAAAACAAAAGACTTGTTGTCATTAAAAGAAATACTTTGGTGTTTTTTTTTTTTTGGTTTGTTTTTTTACTGTTCTGCATAAACATCAGTCCACAGGCAACTTTAGAGGCAATGATCACTGCTGGAAATAGAAGTAATATAATTACAAAGGCTAAATGAATTTGGATATGCTTCCATTAGCCAATTGAATCTAAAAAAAAAAAATCTGTACACAAAATGCTACTGATGAAAGCTAAACTCAAATATCTATGTTTGTCTTAATAGAATATAGTTAAAAATCAACATTTTGTGCCAAAATGTACTTTACAGCCATACAAACATAATGCCAAAGTTATCATTTTTTGATACATGAGTTTCAGAGACCTTTAGCGACTTCTTCTGTCCCCATAGAGGAAATCATAAAGAGAGGAAGAGGTCAGAAAAATAGTTGAGATGGTATTTATCCAATTTAGGAAAAACGCTTTCAAATGTTTATTGAATGCAGGGATGCAAATTTGATCACCATCAGTTTCCATGAAAACAGAATTAAACAAATGGGCTATGCATTGTGGCATTTTTTGCAGCTGAGAAGTTGAAGCATGAGTCAACGTGAACAATTAAGACGGCTGAGCATCAAAACAAGCTTTCTGTGTTTGTTAGTTTGTGGCAGGAAGCAAAAAGCCTGTATGCAGGAAACATGCTACTGCTCCAAGTAATAATCATGGTACTTCTCTTTTTGTAATTTGTTTTGTTGTCTGTTAAGTTTAATTACACACAATTCTTTCTCATTCTTTCCATTTCTCCTTTTTTTGTTTGTTTGTTTACCAGAATAAGTGTGTGAGCCATCAGGAAGTGTCTACCTGAAAAGTTAATGTGGCATTTATTTGAGCGTTTTGGCTCTCAACTATTGCTGTTTTTTGTTTTGTTTGTTTTAAAGATTACTGTAAATCTGGTAGTGTTAGTGGAAGTGATACATTTTCCTGGTGTCTCTTGTGTCTTCAGTGTTCAGATTATTTTGAATATATACAGCAATTTCTAATTGATGTTTCTACCTTGAAAAAATGTTCATCTGGAGTAAATAAGAATGATAAATTTATCCCATTGATTTTTCATTGCCTAAAATCTACAATATGCATGATTCTCATGGATTTTCAACACGAATACACTCATTCAAAATCAATATATCCTGTCAATCAAGCTCAATAAGTCATGGAAGAAATAATACAAGATATAAGATTATCTAGAAAGACAGAAGTACATTAGAAGAGGAAAAGTCCATGTGTCAATCCGCGCATACTCAGCCACTGCACAATTTAATGAATATGACTGTTTGAATTACTTCATTTGACTCAGTGCCTGTTGCAAAGAACTTGAACTCCCAGGTTCCACCCTGCTCGGTGAACCACAACCTTTACACAGGAATAATGACAGCAGGAAAAAGCTCATTAAAATGCTTTTAACATCTTTGGAAACTGTTACTCAGACAAAGATACTGAAGCAGTCCGACTTCAACATTGTCTAGCACATGACCATACACCTAACCAGAGGACTTCAGCTTTTGATGTGCAAAGACACATCTGCGTCAGGTCAGATAATCTCTTGGGACACTAACCATACCTGGCACTATGACTTAAGTCAAACTGGTGTGAATACCACAAGGTCCAGCCACAAGAAGCTACCCCAACTGGCACCGGCCTAAATGTTACCATGTGTGTGTAATCCTAAATGTGAAGCACACTGCTGTCATGAGCATATGATTATTATAGCGATAATGATATAACCTCCTGTGAAAGACGCATTTCCTTTGCCTTGTCCTTTTGCAGCCCATTGGTTTAAAGTTAGATTAATATTTCTAAACATCCATTCACTGCTATTGTGCTCCTAATCTGTCTCATCCAAAGTTTACTGTTCAAATAATGTGGCTTCTTTTTTAATCTGTTTTTCTTGGAGGTTATTGTGATTGTTGTGTGCACATCATTGTTAATAAAACTTCTGTTCTTCTGTATTCTTCTATCTTGCCAAAAAGTTTAGAGAAAAAGGATATATGGTCATTTCCGTGCACCACCTGGTTTGACAAACATGTCACTGATTGCAGATCAAAATTAAAAGCAAAACAACTAAGGGCCAAAACTGATCCTGATAAGCCAGCAGTGGAAAAAGTCCACCAGCTGAACTGGCATGTAATTGTGATCTGTAGATACAGCTAGTAAGATGGAACTCACCACTCTAACCAACAATGCTGCTTTTACTCATCTGATTCTGCAACAGCAGCTTCTAATTTGAATTCATGCACTGATAAAGCACTACCTCAATTCTGTTTGGCCATCAAGATTATGCTTTTTACCCCAGTATTGAAAACGGGATTTTTCTGAACTCATCTGGGGTATTATTTATAAATGTTGCGTACGCACAAAACAGGGCCTGAAAGTGGCGTACACCACTTTCCAAGCAAAAGTTGTTATTTGTAAAAACAGACTTGATGGGAAAATGTGCGCACCTGTACGCCAACTCTGACCCATGCGCACGGACATTTTGGAGACGGGGGTAATCGAAGACGCAGTTGGTGAAGTGGTGAACTGCAGCCAGACTACTTATTACTCCTCTCACATGTCATTTCAGCTCATATCAGACATTAATTATGGATCCATGTTATCATAAACATTCAAACATGCATTGTTATCTGTACTGATACTTGTAGTGAGCCAGAATTCCATAAACATCCTTGAATATGAAAATATGGACAACAACTAAATTCTCAGACCTTGTAGAACAGAGGAAATCCACTATAATGCTCCGGACAGCGGTGGGTTCGATCCTCTCTGTTTTTGCTTCTTATTGCCACAAATGCAAAGCTTGAATTTAATTAAGTTTGTCAGCAATGACATTAATGGCGCTGGTGGTGTCCCTCTGTGTTTGTAGTTTCAGCCAAGTTAGTCTCTCCCTCCTCTGACACTATGAGCCTCCTCCCCTGCAGACACTCCCCTCCACCTTGATCTGAACACTTATTTTATTGATTTATTTATTTTTATTCATACAGTTCTGTCAGTTGCTGCAGCGCACAAGCAACACGTTGCTACTGGAAGCGTTTTCTTTTATTTGAGACTCCGCTACTGTGGATATCAGACAAACTTTCTTTTCTGCCTCCACCCCAGTCACTAGCACTTCCATTTCTGTCTTAAAAAAGTTTCTATTCTATTTTTTTTCTCGTTAGTTGCAGCGATTCTGTCTGATCAGCAGCTTCTTAATGTGCAACAATATTCATGTCCTGCTTTGCATTGAGCATTTATAACCGGGTTTGGGCGTGTTCAGGGCGGGATATGAGCCAAATTCACGAGCCAAACTCCCAGGAAGAGTGTATTTTTTGGCGTACGCAAACTTTTTGTTTTGGTCGTACGTACACTTTTAGTAGGGATTCATTCTACGCAATGTTTTATAAATGAGACCCCTGAACATTTTAGCCATGATCCTTTTTAAAAAGTTTAATCTAATAAAAGAGCACCCTAGGCTTAATTAAGACATCACACAACTAGCGAATATAAATCAAACACAATGTTTAGGTAAGTCAAATAAATCTTAGTGTGTGACCCTATACTGATCAGTCATGTAAAGTGAAAAAGTATCATGGTGTCAAGATCACACAGGTATTTTATCTATTTGCTTATTTGATCAGAACAAAGCAAGTTAATGAACATCAATATAGAAGGGCACAATGTAAACATGCCAGGTTATAACAAAAATCACCATTCTAACTGTAGTCTCAAGACAAATACTGTAAGAAGACATAATGAAAACAAAATCATGCTAGTATAAAGATAGAAATTACAAATAGAGATTAAAAGAATTAACTAGCAGATATATCAGCTTACAGTTGCATTACTGTCAAGGTCTAGGCTGTATTATAGATGTTTGCAAACCATACCACTGTTTCTTTTTCATGTTGACGTGCAATCTTAAAAAAAGTAACAATGTGGTATCTTACTGGTATTTGACCATAAACCTGCATTTATCACTTTCTTATTTATTGTTGTCGCTTGAATTAGATTTAGAAATTACATCAATATTGCTTTCTAATTGTGGATTTAACAGTACTAAAAGTATGCTAGACTGTTATAGACTTTAATAAGTCTATAACTAGATATGAGGAGCTTTGTGCCTCTCAACTGTTGCTGAATTTCGTTGCAATACATAGCAGCAGCATGTTTGCGGTCACAGGAATGTGAATGCTACGCTCACACTGCAGGTCTTAAAGCTCAATTAAAAACTAGATGTGTAATTTCATCCGGAGTATAGCATGATGTCACATACCGTCTCTCTGTGTTGATCTCAAGCCCCTTGTTTACAAGCCGGTCTAGCTGTGCATTCATGTATGAATCACCACTTCCTCCCTCCTCTTTGACCCCACAAACAGCCAGCAATGACAGGGCATATTTTCAAAGTGAAATGGCGGAGAGCGGAAAAAAAGATGACCAGGATCAGACATTACCTCTACAGAAACAACGGTTGGTAGCCAGCTCGCTAGACTAAAACATCATTATTCTAGGGGCGTTAGCATTAGCTAGTTAGTGTTAGCACTACCATGGATCTGGCGATGAGGTAGAGGGAGGTAGGGCCATTGACTGGGAAGGGCTTATGACACACTTTGTTTTGGTCTACAGAAAACAACAGCAAATGTGGTGAAACGATTTAGCTTTTTGCCCATTTCTGTGTGACATGTCAATTTCACAATTTTAAATGAAAAATAGGTAAGATATGTGGAACCTATCCAAATTAATACATACTTATACAGACTTAATTATATAGTTGAAATGGTCAATGTCCCATACGTAATTTTGAAGCCAATATCGTCCGATGCTGATATCCTCCCAATAATGCTGCTCATCACTAAAAGTTAATATATAATTAATTTCTGTCACTTGCTTACTTAAAGGCCACTGTACCTTTGTTGCACATTTACATTTTCATCTTAATCCCAGATGGTTATAATACAAAAGTGCCATCTGAAATGCTATGTTAAATGTCACAGTGTTTGAAAATAAAAAAACAAGTAATTATGAAAATATTTTGATACAAGTTTATTCGGGTGTTTAACCGGGCATTCCTTTCCATCATCCTACCAGGGCGGACGAATCGGGACTGGCTGAAACGAAAGTTTTGTTTGGTTTTTCAAACGGAAGTTTGCATTTTTATATATGCCTTCCTGCTCCTACTCCATTTCGACTCGTACCCGATCTTTCTCATTCATGTCAAAGTGGGGGAGGGGGCGGTATAGCTGATGGAATATAGTGTAATTCGGCATGTGCGCTGTTTTTCTCTGTGTTTTTAATGCAATTTCCTATTGTAAATTGTAATTGAATGGAACAAAGACGACCTATGCATCAGTAAGAAGCGTGGATTCTTTGTGACCAGAGTAGTTACGGGCAGGGTGGGTTGTCAAGGTTCCTGCAGCTGCAGCAGGGAGGCGGGCTCTAAAGGTTCCTACCTGAGTGTGAACGTAGCCTTGGTAACAATGTATGCATCCAGTTCTTTTGCACATAAATGGGAATAATTGATGAATCCTGCCAAGTAGCCATTATTGGTTGCAACTGCCACATTTTATAGATGAAGCTTGAATAACAAATTAACCAACAATCTGCTGTCAGAAAGCCATTTGCCCGATCAATTAATGTCCTTCCTTCCCCTAACATCTAACTCCTGATGAAAGTCAGTTCCAGCTTATTTGCATGGCGACCATCCGCACACCTCCAGGCAAGAAAAACTACGTATTGTTGGTCTGTCACAATTTCTCATCATCTCATCAAAACCTCTTTGTCAAGATGAATCTTTTGTTTTCTTCTAGCATGTTGTAACAATTCTTCAGTGAGGCAAAACACAGACATCTCGTAGCATACTGGCTACATATCAACTTTTTTTCGCTGCTGGATTTTGTGGGTCCATTGAAAGTTTGTCCTTGCTCATAACCAGAGACCCCCCTCCACCCTTTTCCTCCTTTCACCCATCACCCCTCCTTGTTATTCTGTTCAGATGTTTCTGTTTTGTATCAGCCTGGTTTTCCATATAACTGTTTTTTGTGCAGCTTTGCTGCCCTCCGTGAGACCTGGTACACTGTGGGCTCTGTGTTAAAAAGTTTGAATTCTTTTATAATTAATTGATTTCTTTATAAAATAGCCTTATGAGCAGTGATAAGAGTGTGGATATTTTTGCAAAATGTAAGATGTTTTTCTTGTTTGAGTAATTAATGCATATCTTTCAAATTAAGATGATTATTTATACTCCATTATGTCTGACATAGTGTTGCTAGTATTCAATCATGTGACTTTTGAAGTCTTTCAAATATATACTTCCGACAACCTACTGTAAGTGATTTTCAAACAAACCAATATGGCAAATTCTGTGTAAAGAAAATGTTGTCCAAGTATTTCTAAAGTTCCAATGCAAATTCTTACTTTAGATACTTAAAAATGTTGAGCGTTGTATCAGCATGTATCCTTACACTTTGTCCACGAAAGAGGTAGGCTTTAAATTGAAGAAATACCCATCAGTTTACTGATATCTCGAACTATATGGTGCTTCAGATGAACTTCTAAAGAGCAAAAGAGTAGGTGAAAGCAAAGCTGAAATGTGAAGCTGGGATCCCTTAAGTCTCCTTATTGGTGTCCGTAGTTCTTATTCTATTCAAGCTAAACACTGTGACAGATTATGCAGTGATTTATTTCAACAAGTGGTCATCCCTGTTTCATTCTTATGTGTTGCAGATCAGAGTAAACACACATGATTATTTAAATTGGAGGAAAAAGAAACGTCAAGAAAAGATGAAAATGATTTAAATAATTGAAATTTCAGAAGAAAAAATGTTTATATGTCTGGAATATTGTCTTACTGTCTATCTAAGATAAAATGTTAGAATAGTTCAAATGAAACGATCATGTCAAACTTCTTTTAAAACAATATTGTCATGGTTTAATCAAATTATGGGTAATATGTCATTGAATAAAATCAAAGCTTTAACATACAGTGAAAGGATAAATCCTGCAATTTGAAACTAAATAATGGACTTCTGATTCACATTTGCTGAGATCATGCATGCAATTAGTATGACTGCAAGTTGTATACAGTTTGTCCTAGGTTTTGGCTAATTTTCCTTCTTTCTGACAAGAAAAATGACTAGTTACAGTACATATATGACTCAAAGATAAGAGGGTGTTTTACTCATTGTAAGTGGTAAGGATTTGATTACACAAACAAAGGACATGAGCAATGTTCCTGTTAATTCTTACATGAAGTATGAGAGAAGGAAAATATCACCATGCAGCTTCCCGAAGGATTAAATCATACGGCTAAATAATGACAATCTAACAGTTCAATGATTTGATAGTTTTGTTTCTAAAGATACAGCTGTGCTTGAAAAAGAAAGCACTGATGTTTCTTATCTCTTAAGGCCATGCAGTATATTTTAAGTTAATGCATTTTCCAGTTATATTCAGAGATTATAAATAACCATTGTATGTGTTGTTTTAGTAGCACAATGTTGTGCAGGGTCAGTCACACTTTCTGCCCTTAATTTAGAATTCAGCTCACCAAGACACCAAGGCCTTATGACAGTTTGGGGGATTGCTATCCTTAAGGGCATTTCTGGGCTTTCAGTTAAGAGGCCCTTGGTCACACCCTGAGTAACAGTAATGTATGAGTA
>JAPMNP010268300.1:0-11708 GCA_029874935.1 Atherina boyeri | reverse complement strand
TTCACACCTTGTAACTCATGTGTTTACTTCAAGTGATGTTAAGAGGTCAAAATATCTACAAAAATCTGCCTGATTTCAGCAATTTGATTAGTAATATTAGTGATCAAATCATTTGCAGCGTTATTTGTTTTCAAAATAACAGCATGCCTACTTCAGTGATCAAAATAGATTTACAAAAACTCCAGATCAGCTGCAAATCGTGTTCACTTTATCAATTAGTTATAAATTATGGGCCTGCTTTTCCTCGGACTAGTTTGGAATGTTCCTGATGGGTCATTTTGAAACTTCAATCTCTGGTGATCACATAGATTGTTTTTTTCTTCATGTAAAAGGGTATCTGTATTGGTTTTTATATTAATTCATCTCCTTTTATGACTTCTCTAAATTGAGATGAGTCAAGCTCATGGCTCTCCATTAATTATAAGTTTACACAGTTATAGAGAGTGAGAGAGAAAGAGAAATATATAAGAATAAATCAAAAAATCCAAGATACAAAAAGACTTATGTAAGAGACTAATCAACTAAAATGACAGTCAAATAGAAACACCATCTTTAATTATAGCATTAAGGCACATTTTGATTTGGGGAGAGGATTACCACTTTGCAGATTAACAAGAATAAAGGACACCTCAGGATAGTTTCCAGCCACAGACATTAATCAAATGATGCTGATCTCCCTCCCCTTCATTTAGCTGTTTCCTAACCTAAGGTATAACAATTAGAGCAAAGGTTTGGAGAGGCAGCATGTTGCTGCAAGGGGTATAATCAGCCTTGAGCTTTTCTTTTTTTCTTTGGAGCCCAGACCCTCCATTCGCTTCCTTCATAACTAATTCACAAGACCTTGATTCTCCTTTGACATATAAGGGTAAGCTTGCGAGATGGGCAAGTGTTTGGATAGTTTAAGTTCGCTGTCTGATTAGTTCTGGTATTTTTTGATGAAGGAAACTTGTTTGCATTCCTACATTTTGTTAGCGTCAGTGGTTTTTACCAACTCTCTTACTCTTTGACAAATAGTTAAAGGAGACTAAAACAAAGGCTTTTTGCTACAGTCTCTTAAACAAGGGCAGGTTAGTTGAGGCCACTGTTGCCATATACTGGGCTCAAGCAAGCCGCATTCCTTTCAACGACAAACTCAGGTGATTATTGAGATGAAAAGCAGAAAAGTGGAAAACATTCCGTTCCTGTTCTTTGGCAGCGATGTGAAATGTTTGTCTTATTTCAAGGCTTATTAAAGTCAGGAGGAGAGAGATTCCTCTGATATGGCACATGAAGAGTTTGGGCTGATATTGAGTTATGAAAGATGGAGGAGAGAGTTTTACTGCAGATTTATTCCGCTGTCAGCTCAGAGAAGCGGAGGCTGCATGTGTGTGTGTCAAAGCACATTGTGTATATGCCTTGGTATTTCTATCTGTATGTGCATACTGTAACTTTGTGTGTGTGAGAGAGAGTGTGGTCGTAGCTGTCTACCAAGTCGATAGACACACTCTGTCACCACTGGCAAGTAATTGACAGCTTGGAGTTTGCAGTGACACAGGCCTTGCATATATTTCCTCCATTACCTTGTGTGTACGTCAGCCTGAAGTTCTCCTTGGCAGTGCTTTCAGAAGTCATCTAGCTTGGCAGGGGATTAAACAAACACCCTCTGTTCTGGCTTTTGGGGAAGAATGATAAACTCTCTCACCCTCAGTAAGCCAAATAGGTAAGAAAGGCTTCCCTCCCCCTCATTTCTGATTCCTTACATAAATACAGCTAGGTCACCTGCAGCACTTCCTGCTGCTGCATATTGCTTGCACACAGACAACAAGCATTAGCAAATAATGACGTTTCAAATATTTGGTGCAGTAAGTGTCAATTAAGCCTAATAAGAAAGCCACAGTGCAGGGTGGAGATTCAATATGAATCGATGCAAATAAAATGTTACAGTATTTATGAAATGACAAGAGTAGTGAAGAATCTTAGAAGATGAAAGAGAAATATAAAAAAAATGTAACTTAAATACAGCTTTAGTGAATACAATTAAACTGAACTGATCAAATCTATCAAGAGTGGTCTTGTACTGGCATGTGGGTCAGCCTGTTTCCAGCCAGTCTCCAGTCAGTAGGAGTGGTGTTACAGCTTTGGCCCTGGTAGAGAATTGGATGGGAAGTGGTTGTCCGTTGCTTGAAGTGGTCAGTCATTCAAAGTGGGCGACTCTTTGATTTGTCAGTCACTCTTTTCCCTATTTCTTCCCTTTCTTTAAAAAAAAAAACACTGAAAAATAGCAAAACAAAAGAAATAAAGATAAAGTAGAAGAAGATAGGGAAAGGGAAGCCACGACAGCCATGTTCAGCTTTCTGTAGGAGCATCCATAACTATTCACTTATAACCATTTGCAGGGGGCTCACCACCCGGAGAAACGTTATGCCACAATTTGTCTTACCCTCTCTCTTCTTCTCTTGCTTCCTGCTCTCCTACAAATCGTTAGTTTCACTTTTCATTAGGCTGGATCAATAAGGCGGATCAGTCGCTGGTGGTGTGGAGTGCAAGGCAGACACCCCGCTCAGTCTCCCCTCTCCTCTTATACATTCTTTTCTCTTGTTCTCTTTTGCTCTGTCATGGATTCTAGCTACATTTTCCCCTCAGCAGCCGTTCTATGGAGGAGGCTGTGAGGGGAAGTGGGAACACCGATGGGGCTAACGGAGAGATGTGCCACAGGTGGGAAGACTGCTGAACAGTTAGATATAAATGGCAACTCTAACGTTAAACTCACTGAAGTTTAATTAAGAGCCCTTAACCTTCAAGCTTAGAGAAATATTGAAAATGGAGGCTGGATCCGGAGGATAGAAACTATTACAAGAATATTAATTCAGACTTAATTGTCTACTAAACGTTAGCACTGATGTATCCATTTTTGACAGTTTAAGCAAAAGTACCTTTTGTGTAATGATACTTTTATTAGACTTGCCAGCCCCTTGCAGATACAAGTTAATAGTTTTATACACCAACACAGAGCTGACAATGTCTGCTATTGCTACAGTTCCCTATTGTTCCTTAACTATGTATTTAGTTTTCCTTTTTTCTACACTAAAGCGAAAGACTAAAAAGAGTGACAGACAAATAAAAGAATCAGCTACTTAAAATACCTAAGTGCTTTGTGCATGGAAACGTTTCCAGCTCCATGGCTGTAACACTAATCTCACTGGCTGGAAACACGCTGACCCAAGTGACAGCGTCTTTAAAAGGTCATTCCTGATTGATTTGATCAGTTCAGTTTCTTGCCTATACAGTAGCTGTATTTAAGCTATACTTTTCTAATATTTCCCTCCACATCATTCCGCCACTTCTGGGTATAGAAGAGACTTTTCTTGCTTTATAAAATACTTAACAAGAATATCATTTTTTTTGTGCAGCTATTGTCTATTTGCTTTGTATTTAAAAAGTAAACAAGGTCACAAACTGAGGCTATTATTGGTGTAAAGCTGCAGAAGTTTTTGAAGGTCTTCTTTAGCACTAGTATTGTCAGCGCTTGGTTATTGTGCTGGCTTGTTCATTGTACTGAAACACACAGATGTTTACTTTAATGAAATCACACATAAGTCCATGATAAAAAAATACATGGTCTTGTGATGTGTCATTTTGCTTTAAAACTTGATAGAAACACTTGCACAACACAGTAAACAGAAAAAAAAGGAAGAGGTGGGAAGCTAGTTAGTGTCCATGAATTGCATTGAACTGTAGTGATTGGATCAGGGCTGGCACCAAGGGAGCTGAGTTGTTTGAAGTCAGTGTGTGCTCAGTTTGGACTTACCCAACACAGTGAGCCGGGCAGGACGGGACCTCATGGCAGCCTGGACAGCCTGGCACTCGAACACGGCATCATCCATCAGCTCGACACGCTGGATTCTCAAATGATGCTCCCCTGAACCATGGTCGCCAATCACTGTGTAACGTGGATAGCCTGCAGTGCAAACACATTTGTTCAATTTAATTCACCTTCAAAGCCAATAAAACCCCACAAAAAACCTGCTCATTCGCCATTGGGTAGATTTGTGATTTTGAAGCTTTTCATAAGCAATATGAGGATATTGTGAGGCTCGAACAAATGTGTCCATGTTACCACGCTCAGTAGTGCTGTGAGCACATTAAGTGAGCTGGAAAAACAGATCATTTAAAGAAGCAGGGTGGTAAGGAGTATGGTTACATTATTGGTGCAAATTGTGAAATTGTTCATTTGCTAAAACCTTTTCGTGCATATCTTTATAGCACTCTTGGCAATGTTAATGAGCAGCCGAGGAGGTGCTGCATCCAGCAGAATTATGTTTTACTGCAACCGTAAACAGGAACAGCTCTAGTTTGACTTGTTTCTCTATCAAATGATTTATAGTTTAATAATGGAGGGAAGCAGAAAAATATCCAAGAGACCTGGGAAAGTCAAGGAAGATGGTTTTAAAGATATCCTCTTCACTATTATCAAAATTTGCATTGCAGGTGTGTTGCAGAATGCATCTCTCCATTGGGGGAAATAAACGGGATGGGAAGTATCTGTTTAAACAGAGAGCACACAATGGGGTATTTCAAAAGCTTTCAGAATTGCTCATCTCTGAAGATCCCTTTTCTTTCTCATCTTGCTCCTTCTTTCTAGTTATTGTGAATACGATTTGTGGACAGAATAGAGAATTTATGTTCATAAAAAAACAACTCTTGAAAAATGTGAAGAATTTCAAACTGAGAATGGCTTTTTCTTCCAGTTGTCCTTCTGTAATTGATTGGTGATGAAACCAGAGAACTGAACTGAAGAATTTAACCGGAGGACGAACCCAGACATTTAAAAAAACCTCACTACAACTTTGTACTTAGTTAAGTGAAACAAAACTTTATACTTTGGGCTGGCTCACTTGTCAGTCGACTTCCAAAAGAAATATATATGTTATTGCCAAACAATATCGGAGGGGGTAAAACATTGATTGGCTCTAACATCTAACTGACATTCATTCACTTCAAAACCTGGATATTTTACTGATCATATTGTACGTTTTTACACCCAGTTTGGGAAGCCTTACAAGTCCTTGAATATGTCTATGGCCATCGTGTGCTCTTAGTCCAATTACTGACTGTTGCTTCATTGAATCCAGTAGCTTTTAATAGCGCATGAAGTGGGCCTCATTATAAGCTGGTGGGGTGAGTTACAGCCGATTAAGCCACTTTCTGCATTTCATCCTCCTACGTGAAGCCTTTAATCTTAAGGGTCTATACTGTAGGAGGACGAAGGACAAAAGAACGCCTTAACAAAAATACTAAAGCTGGGGAGAACATAAACAGTGGGAGGCAAAATAGGTGGCGAGACAACTAAAATGAGCAAAGAATTTAGATCCATCAGGTGATGTTTTGCTGGGAAACATGTCTGAGTGAAAATAGCATGTCTCCTTCCTTTGACTTTGACATTACTTGCTATAATGTGTCCACACTTTCAAAAATAAAATCTTAAGTAAAACAGATTGTCACTGCTCAAGGGTTAACAGGGACCTGATCACAAGTAAAAGCTTCCATTAATAACCACTGAGAACGGGCTTTGCGCTGTTTCATGCTAAGAATGATGCCTAAAGTTGAGGAAGCCCCATTATATGCACAAGGTCACCCAGGAAACCATTTTACTTCAGTTTTATGTGCATTGATGAGATCCAAAGCAATAATGCCACTGTGGATCACAAGGGTAATGATCATAGCACAAATCTGAATGCATGTGAACTTGAGTTGACTCCGTTCTGCTTGCCTTTGCTTAACTGCGCCAACCAAAAGAAACAGAACATACTTTACACTCAGTTAGTGCAGCTTGTCTTCCTGGTAGCGCTGCACAAGGTGTGTAAATTTCTGTGGCACAAATAGGTGATTTTGTCAGTTAGCTCATCTGCACCTTTCAGCAGACTAAGAATAATTTCACAGAGCGAGGACATGGCTCTCCTCCAGTCTCATCTTGATGCATTAGCCAGATCCAAAAACGAAAAGTCATTTGCATTTGTGATGGATTGTAAATGATACCATGGCTATCATCTCATTTCAAAGAATACAAACCTACAGTAATGTGTTTTGCCACCTTATAAGCACCTTGATCACGCATTTTGTCAGTATGATTGAAATTATGCTGGCACACATGAAGACTGATCACCTCTGCACATGTGATGTGTACCTACAAAGGGCCATTGATCTTAGATCTCAGCACATTTCAAAGACACAATGTGTTACCCAAAGCAAACAATGTAAAATAGGCCCATTAGGAGTAATGAATCCATCAGGGAGAAATGGATTTGTCTTGAGGCTGAATCAATGGTGTACGTGGATGTGTGTGTGTGTGTGTACGTAACTATACAGACACTTGAGGCATGGCCTGGTGATTTATGGCATTCACCTAGAACACGTTTTGCACAATGTAACCACCAGGGGATAGAAACACGTTTGCTGCACCTGTGAACAGATGACTGGTGTTCAATTTGTTCTCATGAGAGGCTCGAGTGACACACGCTTGCTTCCAAAGGTCTACCGTCAGTCTCTCTTTTCAAAATGTATACAAACACTTCGTTCTCTCTCTCGTTCCGTGCATGCACCAGGAGAATTCCGAGTCCATTGTCGCCGCCGTCATGAGCAGCAGATATATTCCACGTCATGCATATTCATGACATTGATTGGTATGTTGAGCCGCTGTGGGGCTACTGCACTTTTCTTTAATTAGAGTGGAAAAGCGTGACACAAAAGGGAATGAAGAGGAAATTCAGGGACAGATAGGAATCATTGGCTTTTGTGCTGTGATTTCTCGCTCTGAATGGTGAAAGAGTTCTCTGGGTTTAATCACTGCTCCTGTGAATGGAAACAGGTCCCAGGCGGAGCACGCTGCCAGCGCAGCTTCTTTCTATGAATAGCCGAGCAGACCTATATTATTGAAATGCTCCGTGCGACATTTGATTCGTTGCACTTTTTATGTATACAGCTGCCACTTTCTTTTCATTGTGTACATCTTGGGCTGATGTACCATCACTCTTTTGCTGCTGCATGTATTACGTGTTTAGGTAGGCAGGAGTGATAAAAGAGGACAGCTGTGGAGCGCTTACTTTGAAAAAAGTGTCATCTGTCTCAATAGAAGTCACTCAACCCCTGTCCGTATGATATTGGTGACTTTTTTTTTTTTTTTTACATGCAGGCTGCTATTCCTTTTCATACAAATCCCCTTCCTCTTTTTGACACCAGCTCTTCTCTGAAAGAGAATGATGTGAAGAGGACCAGGAACACTTCATCCTGTCCATGACTATTAAGCTATTCACAGATGTGTTGTTGAAGGGTGATCTACTATAGGCTCCGTGAGTCTTGTGACCAAATGTGCCTGCTTTTTTCCTCCTTCCTATGCCTTCCTCTGACTTTTCCTACTGTTGAAATAAGATTTAATCTTGATCATCTTGTCATGTTAAATCAATAAAAATAGAAGAGGATAAACATCTCAGCTCAATTCCTTGCCACTATAAAATTGTGCTTTCTCTCTCCCTCTCTCCCTTCCTTCCTCCCTCTTCATTTCATTCTACCTCGAGCAATCATAAGTACTCTCCCTGTCTACCTCCTCTTACTCCAAAGGAGACTTGAAGGCTGCAGGACTATTGTTTACAGCTACCTCTCAGCCTCCCCTGGGCCTGATAAGGACCTGAAGAGAGAATAGGATGGCTTTACTGGGGCTCTGTCAGCCACTAAGGTTTAATTACAAACCC
Source organism: Atherina boyeri (assembly GCA_029874935.1). Classification (NCBI taxonomy): domain Eukaryota; kingdom Metazoa; phylum Chordata; class Actinopteri; order Atheriniformes; family Atherinidae; genus Atherina; species Atherina boyeri. The sequence continues at coordinate 3,984 of JAPMNP010268300.1, read as the reverse complement.
AATCTGTGACAGGAAGGAGTTTGCCAAGGGTCAGAGGGTAAAAAACTCTTAATCTCTAATGCAGTACATTACATTATTTAATCATTCATGGTCATAAGAAGCATTTAGGTTTTGAAAATAGCCACAGTTGTGTTATTGTGCACTGAATTCCAATAAAGTCCAGATTTTTTAGTGCCTACAGTGTGGAGGTGTCTGAGCCAAACCTCAAAATTAAAACAAAGATGCCAACAAAGTCATGCATTCTGCTTTTTGATTGCTGAGAAAATAACTGTATGTTTGGTGGTGTACAAAAGGTTGGGTAACATTTATTTCCTTAAATATCAGAAATTGTTTTCCAGGCTTCATACCAAAGGTTTTCTTTGGATGTTAATGTGTTTTGTTCTATTTTCTATCGATACATTCCTACAATACTTTAACCCTTAAAAGTCTTAAATCACCAGTGCACCCCGAACACTTGTACTTATAATTTCCACTATCTCTCAGTATTTACTCTGTGGGGTAAATTGTGATCGAAAGTATTAGTATCCCAAGCAGGAGGTTTACAATCCAGTCTGAAAATGCAGTTTTATATTGTGACTCTTTATAGCAAATCCACACTGATTAATTTGTGAAAATACAATTATTTACCTTTACCCTAAAAAGAAAAAGATAAAATCGCTACTTTATCGCTAAAAATCTGTTGGCTGGTGCCTATCCCAGCTATTAGCAGGCGTTAGACAGGTTACACCCTGGACCGGACGCCAGTCTGTCGCAGATCCTAGCATTAATAACTTTTAATAGCAATGTACAAAAAAAAAGAACAAAAAAATGCCTGGAGGAAAAAGAGTTAATATGTAAATTGCTTCTGTTTTGTGTGTTTGTTACAATGCCGATATTTTCTTCTCCTGAAAAAGAAGACATTTTTTCTGGTTAACCATTATGGTGCTATAGAATTGTTGACAATCACCCTGTCATTGAGACTTGGTAAAGCTGTATCTTTCAGTTCCCGCTGCAAGATTTCTTTATAAATACATTTCTTAAGGTCATTACCTTCAGATGCGGTTTATCTGCTGCAGAAACATTTTTCAGCCTGCCACGTCTTGTGTCCTTCATTTGTCCAACTAATTCCATTTTCTTAAGTACACTCCTCACACAATAACATTTTATGACTTTCACTCTGTTAAGAAATGTGAAGAAATTATGTTATCCCACATGGTGCTAATAAAGGTGTGTCTGTCTAAAGATACAATTCAAAACTTTTGTGTTTTATGTGTGCATGTTACAAAAGTTAATCCCTTTTTGAAATGTATTCTTCAGTGATTTATAAATCAGTGATCAAGTGACTTTAAATAAATAATTTTCTAAAAAGAGTCAGTTACAAGGACTTTACTGAAAATGATTGAAAAAGCAGTTGTCCAAGAGAAAGAAAGCTATTAAAGTTTGTCAGTAAACCTCAAGACTAATTTAAAAATTAAAGAAGATTCGGCTCCAAGCAAACTACAGTATCAAGTAAAGTGAAATGACTCATGTCTTTTGTACAACACTGTACAAAGATCTATCATTTTTTTTTGTCAAGCCCTTCAAAAGGGTTGTAAATTCTTACTTCAAGAAGTTATGTGTTTCCTTGAATTTCAGCGGGGTCATGAATATGCATAAGGCCACAGTCAGTGTGGCGACAGACCACTAAATGACAGTGCAGCAGTCACTTTACTCCAAATTAAACAATTAAGGCAATTATCCATGAGGTGTGATGAAATTAGTGGAGCACCAGCTACTTTTCAAAATGCCATTTAGCTGTCTGAATCACCAGAGAAAGACCACTAAAACTTCTAATGTCACTTTTTATTCCTCTGCTTTTCTACTAAACAAAAAACATTGCAGATTAAAGCCAGCATGGAACAGAGACATGGATTCATTTTGGATTCTGTTTGGTGATGTTGAGTAATAGAATTATTTGTCTTGTGATGTCGTTTTTCTTTAACACACCATTATAGGGCTATTTTCATCTGCCAGTGATATCATGCATTTGGCAAAGGGTAGCTTGTTGACATGTGGAGGCGGTAGATGACAAAAGCATCCATTTGAGTCTGACAGTTACATATGAGAGTGTTATTAATAAACAAATGATGATAAATGGTGCTTCATACCAGCAAGGTCTCTGCCCACTCCTAGTGCCAGGCCGTCTTTGATCCACAAAACAACGCCATGGTAACCGGGGATGGTGCATGGTAACGTCACAGGCTGGCCTGCCACCACCACCAGGTCCTGAGGCTGCTGGGAAAACATGCCATCCGCCCCTTTAAGGCAAACAAAAACAAAAAAAAAGATGTTAGTTCAGATTAAAATCCATCATTATGTTATTTTAGAATAATCAAGACAAGCGAGTAAGGAAAGTTTAAAATTGTAAGGATACAGTAGTAAGTGATATTTTCAATCTTGCAATGCTAAATGATAGTAAATGTGAACAATCCTCCAATTTCTACCAATTTAACTCAAACCTCTAGTCAAATTTATGTTGAAAGAACCTGAAGGGGTGATACACAAATGTGGTACATGATTTTACTATTCACGGTACAAAGACAAGAAGCTGTGCTGGCATCAGAGTGCAGCAGCAATACTAAAGCGCAGGCTAAAAGACAGCCATCACAGCTCAGCTTGGCTCATTTATGAAGGATGTCACCGTACAGATGGGCCGGGCCCGTACACACCACAGAAGATAACAAGATCTTGTCTGCCAACACTACCCTAACGGCATACATTAACTCCAGCTCACACCCTTGTATTCCAACTGTGCAGCTGCTATTAACCGCACTGCTCTGCTACATGTTCAGGCAGAAAGTACAATGCAGTAAACTCCATTAGAGGTGTGTTAATGGGGAGAGTAGTGACAGCAAGAAGGTGTGTTGGGGGTTGGGATGGGCAGAATAGTGCCAAACCTTGCAAACACTGACATGCGTTCATCTTGAGTTGCTTTGCGAGCCAAAACGACAACAAAGGTTTTCAAAGTGTCATTTGCTCACTTGAGCTTTTTGACAGTTCATAGTTTGCTCTCATTTTAAACTTCCCCACCTAATTGTTTGGTTCTGATTGTCTACCTTTTTCCGCTTAATATCCTATCTCCATGATAAATGTAGAAAAACAGATACAATACTGCACAAACTGGAGCACATGTTCCCGGTGATCTAAAACCGGCTCATATAGGAGCATTATTTCACCTTAATCACATGCAAATGAACGCTGACAAAAGATGAAGCAAGTAGTGAATTACGATAACAAGATAAAGACTGCATGGACTGTAAAAGCATGTTTTCTTCTTACATCTTTGTCTTCCAAAGCTTCTTTGCATGCTCTGTTTTTTATATTTCAAATAGAAATACCCACTCTTAAAAATGTTGCACCACATTAATAAGTGAAGTGTTCTAGTCTTCTAGTCAGATTGAATATCTGAATTTCTGTGGCTTTTTCTTTAGCCTTGAAATTTGTTTCCCAGATTCATGTACTCTCTTCACTGCATCGACCGTCCAAACAACACTAACACAAAGTCACCTAAAAGATGTTAGGTGATTTCTCTCGAAGCATTCAATGAGCCTTTCCTTCATGTTGAGGATCAAGACCTTCTCTGTTGCTAACTTTGAAAATGTGCAAGTGTATTGTGGGTGATTCCTGTATTGCATTGCCCTTCAAACCCAGATCATTTTTTGTTTCAGCTGCGACTATGTTCCCATGTGAGAAGCTTATCTGAGCTGTACTCTCCAGTATGTATGCACATAAAGCGGGCTAACATATAGACGGCTACTCATCTATTGTCTTGCTCACAAAATCATTGTAAACATGTCAGGACCCTATATCTTCTTGGTCATGACTTATACTATCAAACAGTTCAGCCAGTGCTATAACTGATTTAACATGGAGTGTAGTTTCTTCTGTAGTGATGATGATGATGATGATGATGATGATGATGATGATGATGATGATGGTCTGAAGAAGAAAAGCTTTGGACACTAG
>JAPMNP010265524.1:0-11146 GCA_029874935.1 Atherina boyeri | reverse complement strand
TCCATTAATATTTAACATGCTACAGACATTAGGGTTTAATAAGTAAGCACGTAACCACTGATGTACACTGATGGAGGTTTTGCATAAAACATAAAATTGCAAACACAAAGCTATAAAAGACCAATTTGAATAGTTTTCCTTGTGTGGAAAATGTCATAATATTAATGCTGAAGTGTAGCAGTAATTCATGTTACCTCATTGCATATGTGTTCGACGCAGCCGATGAGAAAGATTTATTTAATTTTCAATGTATGAACCTGAATATGCTCAATTTCATGCTACAAAGCCATGAAAAAGCTTTTGTTAACATATTCAGAATTGTCATTTCAACCCATCAAACACCTGGCATTTTGACACATGTGAAAACTAATGATATTAATCATGCTCCAACCCATCTAGCTGTGCCAGTAGAAATGTATAGCCAATAATAATGCAAACCAAACGAATTATTTTTGTCACACATGTGTTAGTGCATAAATGTAAAGGGAAGGTGCATATATCATCATAGTTTATCTTAAGTTACAAAGCATGAGTGGTAGACTTTTGACTCAAAGAAGGATTAATATTAGGATATAAATGGGGATAACCAGAATTGTGTTATAGATCTGTGTTAATAATGATAAGATGGTCCGAAGAACTTAGAGAATGCACTAAAACTGCAGGTAAACAGATATTACACTAAAAAGCTGCAAGCAGAGAAGGCACTGAAAATACTAATGAGTAGTGAACCAAACTGCAAATAATGAAAGCACATGCACTGCAAGTAACCTAATGTACAATGGAAATGTCTCCTCAGGGCACTAAAACAGTGATTAACAAAACTGGGACAAACTTGTTGTTGTGGTGAGTCATGAAGCTACTTTAGCAGACTATTCATAAATGCGGCTAAAAAAAAGAGCTGAAATGTGTTCTCTTGATCTAAAGGCCGAGAGAATATCATTTCTTTTTTAAAAAGCTAGATTTTAGAGGATTTCTTTTAAAAATATTTGGTGCTTCTCTGAAATGAACAAATGGTCATTTCTGTCGGCATGGTCAAAATTGTAAATACAACTCACATAACATTTTATTCCATGTCCTTTGGCAAGTTGCACTTTGACCAAAAATTCTTGGTAGCTCTGAACAAGTTTCTAGCAGAGTAGATTTTTGACTGCTCCTTTGGGCAGGATTATAAAAATTCAAATAAAGTTGTTTTATACCATTGCAGTAACCTAACTTTTAAGTCAGCCCAGAAACGGTACTTTTGGTCAGAGCTTGGGCTGACACAAGAGCTTAATGTTAACTATATCAAATAAATCCACTGCTGTGTGTTTCGATCTTTGCCCTTTGGAAACATGTTGAAGTCTAAACTAATGAGCTGATGGTTTTGGGTTGTGTTAAAGAGTTGTGAGATAGTCTTCCTTCTCCATCCTTCCATGCAATATTTTTTTTTCTTTTTCTTTCTTTTCTAAACGTACTTCTTCTATGCTGAGGGTAAGAGTCATCTTCATGTTATTGGCAACACCTTAAAATCACTTGTATTTACAGCTGCTTGAACTAGCATCAACTGCCATCAATTAAGATCTCCTATTACTGCAGATCTTAAGAGGCTATGATCTACTAATTTAATAAAATAACCCCCTTAACATGTATTTTTTGAGTGTGTATGTCAAAAATTTACTTTACTTTATTTATTTATTTACTTTGGTGTTACAAACCCATGCAGCAATAAAAAACTAATAATAATAAGAGCAATTTTTCTATCAAACATGTCTATGTCTATTATAAGCCATCTGGCCAAAAAACCACAAAAAACAGCAACAACAAAAAAAAATGAACAAAAAAGGCAAACATTTCTTTGATCACATGTTTATGTTGTAGACAAGGTGTACTTTCAGTAATCTCAGACTTTATCTGTAATCACAGCCTGAGCTGGTTAACATGAAAATGTAAGTGTTTTTTTCCAGGAGGCAACATAAAAGCTATGACTTGGCACTATAAAATCAACCATGTGTTCTTACTTGAAAGAGCAACTGTGAGAACCCTGAATTAACTCTTTATCTTCCTGTTTTGTGCTGTATTGTAGTAACTAGATTTAAGAAAATCTCACCTGGTGCCTCACACTGTAGGGTATCAGAGTAAAGTGAAAGCTGCTGTAGTACATACTATACTGCCAGTGGTCTCAGTAATGGACTCATTGATAGAGGGTAATTACAATAATGTGCCTATTTTGATGTGATTGTAGGTCGCTGACGTAAAAATTCTACATGTGGCACCTTTTAAAACGGTGAACAAAGAGGTACCAAAGCGACAAAATAAAGTCAGGAGAGGCAATGACAGTGAGGAACGGCATATGAATAGAAATAGTGTAAAAGTATGTGGATTTGGTCCGATTTTCTGTGCCCAGTCCAGGACAGAAAGAGGTTTGTTGTGTTGTAATGATGGCAGGGGAAGATTAGGAGGGAAAGAGGAGGCAGAAGGACAGATGATGGAGAGATAGGCTGACAGAAGTGGCAGCAGTGGTGGAAAAAAAGAGTAGGAAGATGTATGGGTCTGACGGAGTAGTGAGTCATTGAAGGGAGACTGGCCAAGATAATGGGGAAAGGAATGAAAGAAGAAAGGGGATAGATGAAGGACTCACTTAAGATGGTAATGCCAAATGCACTAAAGGGGGGTGTAAGGAGGGTTACAGGAAATGAAAGGGTAGGAAATTGCTCATTGGGGATGGTTAATGTGAATTGAGCTCTGAGAGAAATGAAAACTTCTTGGTAAACGGGACAGAGCAGAGCAACAGTGTGAAGGCAGGAGTGTGTGTGGACACAAGATGGAGGGTGAGTGTGTGAACGCTCAAAAGAGAAAAAGCTGAAATATGGGCAAGCAAAGCTTTAATGGGGCGGAGAATGAAGAAAATGGGGAAAAGGAGGGAGGGTAGGGCTGAGAAAATACTGTGCAGTGTGCAGATCAAAATCAGACCGGGTGAGGACGTTAGAACAGTGACATTGCATATCTTTTTGAAGTAGAGCGTCCTGTCTGTTAGAACTCTTGATAGTCACACAAGATAAAATTGGAGTGCATTTGTGTGATCCTGTGTTTGCATACACGTGCACACTGCAGTGTTGTTCCTCTGCACACAGTGAGTTCTGTGATGACTTACGGAACAGCAGCATGCTGGCGTTGGAAGCGCCCAGACGGTTCGAGGCAAAGCAAGTGTAGTTGCCAAAATGCTTCTCCGTCACATTGGTGAACAACAGCAGCGAGCGAGTTTTCTCATTTTTGATCCTCAAGGTGTTGTCATTCTCTACCGGCCTGGGTGGCAGCGGCGTTGGTGCAGAAGCAAAGGAGGGAAGAAACAGAGAAAAAAGTTGACAAAAAAAGAGAAAAATAACAACATAACATCACATCCAGTGACTCAGCTTGCATAACATATTTTGTTTCTCTGTTTCTTTTGGGACAACCGTACAACTCAGTCCCCTCCAAATAATGTCTCACCGTGTACTAATAATGAAATCTCACAGTCCATAAATAACGAAGACATCCTATTGGGGCCTATTAAACTCTATTAAAGCTCTCTCTGGTGGGTAAAGCCTTGTCTAAATACCTCTGTGTCTTGCTCTGCCTGTTGCCAAATCACCCTAACCCATGCAGGCTCTCTGGGACCTTTTTGCAAACTTCACAGGAGGAATTTATATGAAGGTGATATAGAGGAAATACAATATGTTGTAAACAAGCCAATAATCTATTAAAGATGTAAGGTGATGATTACCTCAGATAAACACCAATGTCACAGGTTAAGTGCACTGATGACAGCAAAGACCACATGCACATCTGAATATTGTTAGATATTGTTTCTTCCTTTTTTTCAATTGAGTGCTTTTGAGTTGCTTGAATCTGTTTATTTCATACTTATTCAATTCATGGGAAGTATTGAAGAAGATTGTGATTAAATATCATCTCATCTTTAAATCAGGTGCTGTATCCTGCTGATTTGAAGCCAAAAAGTGACAAAATGTTGTCTACTAAAGGAGTGTTATCTTAGTTTAGCACATTTTTTTCCAGATTTTCTGTTGTGAGATATTATGCAAACATGCTGTTGCAGCATTAGGGATGTGTGGAAAAAGCTTTGTTGAATAAAAGGCCTAATTTAAATTCGACCAAATATCACAGGATTGTACACACAACAATATTCCAACTCTTCAAATAAATCCAGTGTATAAACCAGTATAATATTGAGTATATTCTTTCAAATGTAGAAACAGAGACCCCTATGGTAACCATGCAACACATTATCATACAGTAATTTCATTTACATATACCGGCATACAAATAAGGTTTTTATAGTTTGATAATAGATGTTGGGTGATGTCATTTGCTGTCTGTGGAGATTGTACCCATCTAGGATCACAACAATTTCACCAAATAAATAGTTGATCAAACAACACTGTTTATAATACAATTCAAATAGAGACTTCTGTGACTCTGTTAAAGCCCAAACAGGTTCTCATGCATTTTTAATGTTTTGAAAAATCACAGCAGCCACAACTAATGACTATTGTTCCAAAAGCTTAATAATTCAGAGAAAAACTGAGATCCTAAAAGCTCCATAACAGATTAAAAATGCAGGTTTTCACTGAGATAAAAAAAAAGAAAACAGGCGAGCATAGTTTAACATAATCTAACAAATTTACAATTAATTTGTTTGCGATCTCACCTGTGGTCATCTCTGAACCACTCAAAGGAGGCTGGTGGGACCGCCATTGCTTCACAACGCAAGATGGCTGTCTTCCCCAAATGGGCTGGCATGTTTTTCATGTCTGTGATCATGGGAGGATCTGGCAGAGAAAATGAGGAATGAAAAGGATAAACAAACAGAGAAACAGGGGATTCAGTAATTAGTATACACCAGCTTTCGCTGAAGAGCCAAGTCAGGTCTGACCAGGTTTGCACACAAGGTTGAAAAACGCCCGCAGAGAACTAAATTAAAATATATACATAATGATGCATGTACAGCATTTACATGCATTATTAATACATAATTATGCATATCAGGTTCAGGTGAATTATCACCACTGGGCTACTGTGTCCTGCACACGGAGGGGTACTTACAGTTCACCGTGACTTTGACCTTGCGCTGGTCAGGTGGAGCTACACCGTTGTTGGCGCTGCATTCGTAGTCCTCGGCCTGCTGCCTCTTGATGTCTGTAATGTCTAGGAACTCCCCCTCACTCACCAGACCATCTAATTGTTTAAAGGGTGAAGCCAAAGGTCACTTTAAATCAAATGCAAGGTGACTCAGCCTACAGATTTATGGTTTACAATTTGAGATACGGCAGCATGCAGCTGACAAACGAGCTTATGGCTAACGTAATTTAAGAGCTTGGGGAAGGCCAATATGCAGATAACAACAAATAAAGCACAAATCAATTCAACTTTTAAATAAGGACATACATCGCAGAGTGATGTACTGTAGTGAAAATCAATATCATGGTAATTAAACCTGTAATGAGAAAATGAAACAGTTAACAATAACAGAGTAAGTCCGTTTATGATGATGGTGAATTATTGACAAACCCAAATAAAACATCTGTAATCAAGAAATAAAGTTTCAGTAGTCTTCTGATACTGGGATACTCATCAAATGTAATAAACAAACAGGTATTTTTTGTATAGATACAAAAATATTACATAACAAAAAAAAACAGATCATCCAACATCAAACTATCCATCCATATTCTCTGTGGCATCCCTCTCTTGAGTCACTTCCCTCCTTCTGGGCGATCAGGTGTTCCCAAGCCAGAAAAAACATATTAATTCTCCAACTTTTTTGGATGTTCCCTGAGGTGTCGTCTCATTTGGGAACTCTACAATCTTACAGTGGAACATGTGCAGGATATATTGTAATCAGAGGCCTATATCTTGTCAGCTGACTCCATTTGATAAGGAGGAGCCACGGTTAAGCTAGCTCCCTGCTAATCCCAGATGCTCAAGCTCCTTATTCTATCCCTAAGATTGAACCTCATCACCCTCCAAAGGAAACTCATTTCACCTTCTATAATTGTAAATAATCCATGAATTGCCATAATGTAAGCGCTACATCTCCGGGAAAAAAGAAACTGGAGCATCATTCTGGAGGAAAAAAGCAACCAAAGTTAGTGCCTTGGGCTTGGCTAGGCCCAGCCCAAAAAAGCTACAGGTTGTCACGTCTAAGTGGGCTCAATACCTGCAGGGGGGATTTTGAGGTTGGCGGCAAGAACGAAAAATGATTTGGGCTCATGAGATTTAATATGTGACTCGTCTGAGAAAATGCTTTAGCGTGTGGAGAGTGATCCTGAATGCAATTAAGCAGGTTTTCTCAGCAAAGCATTGTACTGGAAGAAGATGAAGAGTGTTAATCACTTTACATAATGGTGATTGTAATGTTTTGTCTAACTGGTGGAAGTGACACCTTTGTTTTGATCGTGTCAGGGGAAATTTTGAGCTTTACCTCAAAGGACTGAGTGCAGCAGGGGGTGATGGCTAATTCAACACATTACATGGTGAGAAAAATATTTGCCTGTTATTTGATTTTGACAAACTCCCAGGTGCAGCAAAAAACAAATTAGTCAGTCTCGCGCTTTCGCTCTTTTTCCTTGGGCGACTAACAGCCACAGATCTCTTCGGAGAAGGAGAGTCGAGGGGACGGGCTAGAAATTATTGCTCCTTCATGTGAGGGACTGGATGCTTGGGGTGTTATTGGCTTGACAGTGGCAGAGAGAAGAAGAATGAGACCGAGAGCACACCCCCACCCTCCTGCAAGCCTTAGCAGCCAGCTGTCTCACAGACTCCAAAACCATTAGCCCTTTTTTTTACCTCCACTTTAACCCATTAAAGAAGTCAGACTGTGGAACACAGTATAATAAATAATCTTGCCACTAACAAGGAAATCCAGCTCTTAAACTGCTGCTCACTTTTCTCATTTAAAGCCGATCACTTAAGGAAAAAAACAAAAAAAAACAAAAAAACAACACACACACAAACACCAAAATCACTGTCAATCAGTAAACCTTTAGCTCAGCTCACAAACAGCTTCCTGAGTAAATTTAAGAGCAACACCAACATAAAGACACACATACATACACACAAAAAAAAGACACTAAACGCCACAATTATTCCTGTCAGAGATTAGCGCTGCGCTTCTAATTGAAGATTATACTGGAGGATTATTAGTGCAGCTACTGAGCTGGAGACGATTACTTGCAGCTGCTACGGCGCAGAGTGAGCAAAAAACGACAACCACGGTGATGGCTGCTGGTGCTACCTGAGAGAGTGCATGCGGGAGCTGGGCGACATGGTAAGGTGGATGCAATGTTATTCACTCATTCCATTAGTCTGATAAATATAGCTCTCTTGTGACATCTCTGTCAAACAGGCACAGCACCCAACTCTGCCAGAGGAGGGGAGGTGTGGTGACTCAAAGAGGAATAAAAGATAGAATCAGACAACAAACACTGGAGAAATCATACACAAGGCTCCAATAGATGACTTCCAAGAAATAAAGAGGACAACATGAGAACAATGAGCACTAGACTGTATATTTCAGACACAAAGGTCATTTACCAGAGATACAAAGCAGGAGACTGAAGAAGATGCACGGATGTAAGATGGAGGAAACAGGAACGCACCAAGGCTCTCATTCACTAAAGGTTTGCACGTGTTAAAATGTGCGCAAACTTGATTGCATCCACAAAAACCTATTGCAGTTGATTTACATTACTAACAGGGCGCAACAAGGATTGCACCTGTTAAACGGTCAAAATAGTACCCACAATCCATTTAGCGTGTTTACCTTTGATGAATATGGGCGTTTCTGCCAGAATGCACAAAATTTTGGGAGATTATGCAAATGAATGAGCTTTGCATGTGCAATATGACTCATCAAATGTGAAACCGATTGCAGTGGCTGTTTTAATTCATTTATTAATTTTCTGTACCACTTATCCAATTCAGGGTTGTATATTAGCAGGTGAGAGGCAGGGTACACCCTGGACAGGTCGGCAACACAGAGAGACAAACAACCACTCATGCTCACACTCACTCCTATGGAGAATTAAGAGTAACCAATTAACCTAACATGCTTTTTGAAGGTGGGAGGAAGCCAGAGTACCCTGAGAGAATCCCTGCATGAATGGGAAGAACATGCAAACTCCACACAGAGACTGAACATCTCCCCAGCTGAGGCTCAAACTAGTGACCTTCTTGCTGTGAGGCAGCAGTGCTAACCACCACACCACCACGTAGCAGGTGGCTGCTTTTGCGGCTATATGTAGCACGTCTGAAAAGCAGGTGTTAACTGGCACAACCTTTTGCATAAATGGCTGCTGCTTCTGGATGAGCGGCAAAAGCGCAATAGTGCAGGTTTAAAGACCCACATCACTGATTCAAAATAATTTCTCATGATTGGTGAGGGCAACACAGTTAGTTTTCATTATCTAATCAAATAATCGACACAGCAAACAGCAAGATTCAACATGCGTTTATTCTATACTAACAAAAGACAACATTCACAGCCTCTCCAGTTTAATGGTAAATAAAGCTGACATTAATTATGTCTTTGTTTTTTCCCTTTTTGCTAATGCCAAATCTTTAACTTGGGTACTCACAATGCGCTCTTCTCCTCCTGCTTGTCTCCCCTGTGTTGTGCTCTCTCCCCTCTCTAAGCCCCGGCTGCCACGATTTGGGGCCGCTGGCATTGAGATCCCTCACCACCCATGTTACATCCCCCTCGCCAGGGCATCAATGGCCATCGTCAGCCCAGATACAGCGCTGTCCAGCTGCCGAGTGTGCTGCGATGGTCAGAGTATCCTGTCTCAGCCCTTGTGTCACAGGTCGTGCACCTCATGCATAATAAATGTCAGCAGCAACTCCTTATTGATGTCCTAATAAACTGGTCGCTTTTGAGGCTCTCCAGATTTATCATTTTTATCATACTTCATATTTCCATTGGTTTCTTCTACTAATATCTCTATCTCCATCAGGTCGAGTTTCATTCTGCGTTTGCGACATTCCTGCTCTGCTTATAAACTCTCCATGGCAAAACCATAGCGCATGGCATGGCTAAATCCTCATTTGAATACAGCTGTTTACACCCGTTATCAACTGCACAAGAAATCACCCACAAATGATGAACACACAACACGTTCAATCTATTTGGGCGCGCGCAATTTAGCGTTCTTTATTTGAGACCTTAGTAACTCAGACCCTCAAGGGTGTCAAGCTGGTATTTGACATGATTCATTCTGTCACTGACTTTTCATTGACATTTTCTACGGTATGTATGATGTAAAATGACAGCCCTCTAACTCTCCATCGTCTCAGATCTGCAGACCTGCATTGCACAACTCTCTTTACTTTAGTTGGAGATCATATCTGAACATAACTGGCCTCTGGCACTCTTACAATGGCCAGTAAAATATAGTTCCATCAACTACTTATGGCTTTTAAAGGAGCCTGACTCCTGACCACCAGAGATAGTTGGATTGCACCTCAGAGGAGAGGGGGAGTGTGAATGAAAAGGGATGAAAAAGGATGAGGAGTACAGGCTCTCCCAACAGTGACACTGCTTTCTTTCCCCAGCAGCATCAAGTCTCAGTGGATCATCAGAGCACTTGATTTTTGGTCTCCTCTTATCCATTTCCATTAGAAAAAATATAGTCACAGCAGAGAGGTCTGATGTCAGGTTGTAACTGAGAAGGATGGAGAACCACATCTTTTAGGTACAATCAACAGCAGAAATGCATGCTATTTGAGATGAAAGATGCAAGAGCCCCTCATTCATGTTTAAAATGAGTCCAAAACGTTTAATTTAAGTAGTTTATCTTATCACGTTCTTTCCTGAATTTTTATCCTTTCTAATAGAACCAGCAATATGCTGCATTTCTAAAAAAATGTTTTTATGAATATTCAATGATTAGCATCATATTCTAAGGGCCAGGAAATACAAGATTTTTCCTCTTTGTGTTACTTTTTGTTCTCGTTACATCTATCACTGCATTTATTTTGTGAAAAAATTATTTGTGTTAAAGGTATATAATATGGTAATTGAAAAAAATATATATTTGTCCATCTTTAAAAAATCCCATAAAAAGATTGAAGCCAGCAATGAATTGATTCCACCAACAAGTATTGTCTGTGGAGCCAGAGCGTGGTAAAGCTCGTTCTGCTCCCACTGAGATCCATTATAGTCCAAAAGCAAGCTGGGTGACATGTTTTATTATCTAAGCACAGCCACTGTGGGTTATTTTGAGTTAATCCAACGTACCATACACAAGCCGGCTGATGTAAATATCAACATGAAGTAATCCAGTGGAGAAACCAGTTGCCAATAAACACTGTATTTACCAAAGCGCCATTTGCTGCACACTAATATGCTCAGCTCTTTTACAAAGTCAGTGTGATTTGAAAAATTGTAAAATGCAAGTAAAAACAGAATGCAATAATTAGCAAATCTCATGAAACAGTATTTAATTCAAAATAGAATATGAATTACATACCAAATTATTTAAAATGAGACTCGTGAAATGCTCATGCCGAATTTGAAAGAAGTAGCATGTCTCAGAAAAAAGTTGGGCCATGGTCCATGTCAACAGTCCTGGGTCTTCTTTTTTTTGATAAGTGTTTTATTAATGATGTTGAAATATAATCAATGCAGTAGTGGTTAAGCATTGCCTTGCTGAAATTTGCAAGGCCTTACTTTGAGTTCAAGAGTCTGTGAGTGCCGAGATGTGTATTTCATTTTGACTAAAGGTGCAATGTCATGGCATGTTTTCACATGACCTTGTTTCCCCATCGATTTGAACAGAAGCCCATTTCTACCACCACCTGTCACTGAAACTGTACTCATGATATAAGGCAAATCCCAATCCCTACACTCATGGACTTTGAATGCACATTCTCCGCTTCAGTGAGGGCTAAGTGAACCCTACATGCAAACTTTCAGTTGCTATAATGTAAAATGTGACGTTATTAAACAACAATACCATTTTGTCCAAAAGCCTACAATGATGCAGAATATGTTTTCATATTTGTCAAACTTTTTTTTTTTTTTTTAAAGATTTTTTTGCTCTAGTGGCCTTTATGACAGTAGTTTGACAGGAAAGGGATCAGAGAGAGAAGGGAATGACACGCAGCAAAGGGT
>JAPMNP010261325.1:0-10775 GCA_029874935.1 Atherina boyeri | reverse complement strand
GGGAGCTCCGCGGGCTGTTTTGCGACATTTAATGACGTTTTTTGGCCTCTAGAGAGAGAGAAACCTAAGAGTTACGAGGTGTAACTTTAATAATATACACATCAACTCATCTCTGTGTGGACATGACCTGAAGTCACACTGGCTCTGAACAGTCAAAGTCTTGGGACCCCCTGTGCTCTTTGGGGGACCCCAGGTTGGGAGCCTGGGGTCGTGAAGAATAGTCCTTAGTTAGTCAGCTGTTCAAGTTTAATGGTGTTCTTTGGCTGATCACTGATACAGGAATGCACTACCAATTTCAGATGTTTAAACGGTACAGAAAAAAAAATGTGAATTGTTTTTTTTTAATATGTTGCAAAATACTGTTTTTAGTTTTGGGAATTTTCACTTTTCTCGTTGCCGCCAAATGCCATGGAGCAACCAAAACCAGCTATAGATCAGTAGTACCACTCAGAAGCCTTTTCTGTGTTGCAAAAGTTGTTTTTCCTTTTACAATGAAGTGCACATTGTCAAGGATATAAAGGACATAAGCACTGCAGTGCATTTTGACTCATCCTCTTGCTTCAGATACATCTAGATGATTAAAGGTGTGTTTTTCTACAAATAGAAATAATTCATGAACATTGAATTGGTTCGTCCTGTTTGTGTAATATCAAGTAAAAACTGCTGTGCAGGTTAGAAATCTACTGAAGTAGTTGATAGATTTTTGTGCACAACAACTACATCAAAATCTTATTGCTTAACTGGCTGTATGTGTGTTTTTTGTTTTCAGCGGTTGATAAGGGAGGAATGGGAGTCCCAGCAGAGGAGAGAGCAAGAGGAAAAAGAGCAGAGGCAGCAGGCGAAGCGGGACAGAGAGGTGAAACGGACTCCAGGATGATTGAAACAAAAAGAAATATATCCTCTTCTACCTTCTAAGGAGTATTAAGACTGTTCATTAAAAAATTGCGATCAAAATCAAAACGGTTAATCATCTCACCATATGAGTGTTTTTTTTATAAAAATGTGTATTTGTTTTGTAAATGTTTAAACTTTTCCTTGACTGAGTGGCACAAACAGCCGTCCTGCTCCTTAACTAAGATACACTCAAAGAGAAAAACCCTCACAACACCTTCAGCTCTCACAGCAAGGATGTATCTTTTACGCTTTGTGACGACTCTTAGATTGGTCCAGAAGTCTTGCATTAATACCTGTTACAGCAGTTATTTATCATGTGTGTCAGTCTCTGTGAATGTGGTCTTAACCCACAGTAACAGACATTCTGCAGTATGTTGCCGTCTTCACATTTTCACCAGCCGTGTCTTTACACCATTTGTAGGAGGCTGGTCAGAAAATGTTGGATCAAGCTGAAAATCAGGTAAAACCACAAACACTGATATAATCTAACAGAGCAGGAAACATTTTAAAGCTAAAAGCTCTTTTGACCTGGTAAAAGGCTGAAAGCTAATATGTATAGTTTGCCATTCTAGTTTTGAGGTAATAGCATTTATGATCATTTATTGTATGCTCTCATTTTCAGCTTGATAACAAAGGACCATGGATGAATCCCGAGGCTCCTGTGCCTTTAAATTCAGAGAACATTGGAACAGAACGTGACATAGCCAACTGTCCTTTCTTCCTTAAAACTGGAGCATGTAGATTTGGAGATAGGTACTGACTTTCTTCTGTTGTGGCTTTGTTTAGTTCGATTTTTAAGAAATGCATCTTGTTTGAGTGGCAATATTTAATACCGAGGAGGTGTATTTCCTGTGCAGATGTTCTCGGAAGCACGTTTATCCCGAAGCCAGCCCAACTCTTATGGTCCGTGGTATGTTCAGAACGTTTGGAATGGAGGAGCTGCGGCGTGATGATTATGACATGGACGCTTGTTTGGAGCACAGCGAGGAGGAGCTGCACGAGTCTTTCCTAGACTTCTACCATGATGTGCTGCCGGAGTTCAAGAGTGTCGGCAAAGTGGTGCAGTTCAAGGTGAGATGAGATCAAGCAGCTTTCTGAAGGTGACAGATTTCTATCAGCCATCTTCTCCTCGCATACTGTTACAGATATATCAATCCCCTTAATTGGAGATTTCAAATAGTTAAATTTGAAAAGTAGATTTCCACAAACATGAATACATGATTATTAGAAAATACTTTGAGCCATCGTTGAGAGGGATCGTGTAACAGGGGAAAAAGTTGACTTTTCATAAAGGTGCGTTACAAAATAATCTGAGGGAAACACTTTACCAAATTGCCCATTAACATCTTCATCTTCCCTGTCCAGAAAAGCATTCACTGGATGAAAACATGTTTCAACTTATTCCTTTCCCACTCTTAGGTCTGCTGCAATTATGAACCTCATCTGAAAGGAAATGTTTACATTCAATTTGAAAAGTAAGCCATCTTTAAACCACTCTGACTTTTCCTCCATATATAAACTGTTAAAGGTCTCAGAATATTGAAAAATCTTTCAAATATCTGTCCTTTTGTTTCCGGTTGTTTTTCCAGTGAGGAACATTGCAAAGAGGCTTTCATCAAGTTTAATGGAAGGTGGTATGCAGGCCGACAGCTTCACTGTGAGATATGTCCTGTTACACGGTGGAAAAATGCCATATGTGGTGAGTTTTTAATATAAATGTGTCGTCGTCTTCTTATTTATTTATCTTTAAAAAAGAGCATTTCTGCTTGATACTATTTCAGCGAAATTACCATTTAAGATTTTTGTCTACCATCTCAGTTGCTTGTGTTTTCCCTCCCAGGACTTTTTGACAAACAGAAGTGTCCTAAAGGAAAACACTGTAACTTCTTACATGTGTTTCGAAACCCTGGCAATGACTTCTGGGAGGCCGACAGGGATCTGCACCTCTCTCCCGATCGTAGTGTCAGGGGAAGTCACAGAGAGGGATGGCATTCAGAGCGACACCGAGAGCGATCGTGGAGGCAGCGTCTCTACAGCAGAAGTCCTGAGAGAAGATCAGAGAGGTCTCATAGCAGACGAGAGGATGACAGAAGGCGAAGCAGGAGCAGAGAAAGGAGAGCTTTCCACCAACAAAGGTCGTCCAGATCCCGACACAGTGAGAGCAGGACAGATAGGCATCGAAGCCGAAGTAGAGACAGGTCGAGGAGCAGAGGTAAAGATGGAGAGCGAACTGGAAGACGAAATAATGACAGGGAGCCGAAATATAGGCATAGAAGTGAAGAAAGAGTTAGTAGAGATGAAGATGAAGACACACATGGAGAAGTAAGAGAGAAGAAAAGACACAAGCAAAGTAAAGAAAAGAGCCCTAAGAACTCGGATGAAATCAAAGATGGGAAAACACAGCGCCGCCACAAACATTCCAAAAAAGCCAAGAAGAGCAAGAAGAAACATAAGAAGAAAAGCCACACACCTGATGTCACAACTTCATCTGAAGAGTCAGAAAAGGAGAAAGAGTCAGAAGAAGAGACTGTGGATGATCCTTTAGCACAAAGTCCAAGTGGAGACACCAACAATACAAAGATAACTCAGGAAAAACGTGTTCATGAAACCAACTTAAGCTCAGATGTGAAAAGTGAACTAGCCAACAGTGAAATCCAAAGCGAGCCGACTGGAAACCCCAACAACGGTTTTTCTTAGTGGCTCCACTATTTGGAAATAGGTACACTTGGTCATATTTGGCAGGGTCTGAAATCACTCCCTATTACTATACATTATGCATCAGACTGTGGTTTCATACCCCAAATGATCTACATTTAATCTCTGTGCTCATTTGCATTCATCCAGAAGACGCTACTTCTACCATTGCACTGTAGATTTTTAGAGATCCCTTTGTAGTGGAAACTTTTACACACCTGATAATATACACATTTAATGCAGTATGATCATCTATACACCAAAATGGGAATGGTTTCATACAAAGCCTGCTAGCACTTGTCACCTCATACATATGTAAAGAGCTTTTTGAAAATGGTTGCTTTTGTTAAACATTCAATGTGAGCTGCTACAGTCCATGGTTATTGAGGCATAAAAACATGAAACATTAAGCGTTTTCTTGAATACATTTATTAATTACTGTCAAATATAAGAAAAAAGAGAGTTGGCAGTGTTGAATACAAAAAAAGTAATTTCTTAAGGACATAAAGATACATTTGTTCAATAATGCCTTATGAATAGTAAACAACACCACTTATGGTCTTGAGATTGCAGATTAAAAATAAATGGTCAGTTTGGGATGAGCTTCTATTAAGTTGTTGGCTTGTTTCCCTGCATCTTACTACTATTTGAACAAGTTGACAGTGATGATGATTATGTAGCTGATATGTGCTGTTCATCCGCATTCATTCTTAATCCATGAAGTAACTCATGAAGTAAACTTGTAGGAAAAATGACATAATACTGGTAAATTGTCGCCAAATATCTTGTATATTTAACAACCTGCTGTTAAAAATCCCTTTTGTCTTCCATGTTAGCCTTCTATAAACACCATTGAGAAGGTTACACACAGTGTTCTTTGGTCATAGGTTATTCTAACAATTAGCCAAAGCGTTATTCTGGAGTGTAAAATAGTGTTTATTTGGGTCACTATTCTATCTTGGCTGAAAACTGGAGGCGGGAGTGACCTAAGACTCATCACAATAGGTCGACGCGTATGCTGTTGGTTGTGAGAAAAAGGTTAGTATTCAAAGCAAAAGCAAACTATAGATTAACAGTTTAGCAAACACCACAATTTACAGGGGAATGCCCCCATCACACCTACTTGTAAGAAGTTTTAATGTGTTCATTTTTGGAAAGCAATCACCAAACACAAACTATTTAACATTAACACTGGTGATGGTTATGGGTTTATTGTTTGATTTCACTTCATCTTTGTGTTTTGCCAACCCAAGTTTGAAGGTGATTGTAACAGTGTCAGTGATTCTCTCAACAGCATTTGCCTAAGCTGGTGCCTCTTAAATGTTACCATGATTTGTGATGTTTGAGGGGGCATACATATACTTAGTTCCACATAAGTTTTATGCCTCGTTTGCATTTTTCAAGGTTGAAGAAGGCCTTTTTACATCAAATCTTTGATGACAGTACTATTTAATTTTACAAACTCAATCACATGTTTGTTGTAGCAAAAAGAGCTACAAGTAAATATGCACCAATGTGAGAATCACTTGAGAACAGCTAAAAGTTAAATTAACTTTTGAGAAGATGGTTAACACATGAGAGGTAACTGACAGCACTCAAAGCATAATACTGTGAGAAACTTTACAATCTATGACGATTTATGATCTGAATAAAATACTCAAGTGGTCATGTTGGTGCTACATTGTTCTCTGCAGAGTGCAGGCAGTTGGGGGAGGGATGCACACCAAGTACTGCTGAATACAGTGATCTTATACACAGAAGACACATTAAAGCCACAGTTGGCACCTCACCGAAAAGACATTACAGGATAGCACAGTACATAATACAGTACATTTATGGTGATTAGATACATACAACACTGACATTGAACAGGAGAAAGACACGATAAGAGACAAAAAGTTGGCCAGATCTGTATCTGTGAGAAATGAGAGGCAGCATGATGATCTATGTCAGCCCAATTTCCTCTAAGACGCTCCGTGGTGCCTCAGCCTCCTGCAGGAGAAGAGAAGAGAAATGTACTTTGTTGTGTGAAATTTGTTACAGATGAACAATTGGGCATTGCAACTGCAAAGTGCCTTAGAATTACTATTGAACTGGAGTCATACAGTCATAGGCCTGAATATTCAGCCATGTCTTTACAACAATAGTATTGCATGTTTTGATAAAAATAAACTATATTTGACCACACATAGCAATGTAAACATGCAGGACAGCACACTCGCATACAGACGAGAGATTTTGACCGAGTGCTGCTGGCTTAGAATAAACAGCTGATAGCAGGTGCAAATGGGCACATGGAGAAAGTAATGCGTCAACATGTGACATACATCCTCCTGCCTGGTGTGCAGCTGAGGGAAACTGACATGACTTCAGAAAGTTGAAGAAGAAAAAAAAGAAGCTAGACACATCAACATGTAACCGTGTGTGCTTGATCAAAATAAGAGGAGTAGACATCACTAGTAGTTTTCTCTGAATTCCTGTCATTTTTAAAAACTTCAACCTTTTGAATAAAATTGATTAAAAAAAACACCACTGGGTTAATTTAACACTAAGTCACCAAAGTTAGGCCCTATCCCTACTGAGTTAACTTCATTAAATAGGTTGATCTGTGTGCTGTTGAGCTGATCTAACCTCCTGCAGCAGGTCGGCCTGCTCAATGGCCTTCAGGACGTTTTTCTTGGAGGTCTCTTGGGCTTCTCCACCCAGCAGGAACTCATCCAGGATAAAGTAGGCCTTCTCAAAGTTGAAGATAATATCCAGCTCGCACACCTGTAAATAAAAGAAGGGACATGTCCTGCATGAAAACAATTCCCTATGGTAACTTTTGACCAGATTTTCTTAATTTTACATGTGTGGTGTTTACTCACACTGCCAAAATATTTGTCCAGCAGCTCCACATAACGATGGATGATCTCTAGAGTGATCAACTCATTATCTTGATCCTCTACGGCACAGCAGAAGTAGAGGCTGGCATATCTAATACATAAAAACAACAGAACGGCAAATATGTTTATTTTTCATCCTTTACATTGCAAGCTTGAACATCCAAGTAAAAGCTGAATAATAATAAAAAAGATTAGAAAATGATAAGATGACCACTATATCAATTTGTCTATCTAAACAGTATCTAATTAGCACAAAACTCAATATGATGACAAAAAAAATAAAAACAGTATATTCTTTGTGTAAAACAAGAATTAAAGCAAGTTATTGTCTCTTGGCTTAATGCCGTTTGTATTTTCTACTAGCGCCATTCAACTTTGTGTTGTATGAAAGATAATGTTATTGTTCTTCATTTTTTTGTCCACAAATAATATGAGCACCATTCAAAAACAGAAATGTGCCTTAAAAATAAAAACAATAAAATTGTTTTCAAGTTAATCAATTTGAATTTTTCAATCATATTTTTGTGCCATTCACAAAATTAATCATTCATTAAAAAAAGGAAACATAATAAAAATTAGAAAAAGTAAAATTTGTAAGTTAACAATTAACAAAAGCAAGTTTTAATTTGTAAAATGACATAACTGTTTAATTTTACAAATCAAACAGTCGTGTAAATTCTCTTGCCTTTGGGGCTTTGACCCACATTCAAGACTTCATTTAAAAAGTCTCAGTCTATCCGCTACAACTTCCAGCTATCATGTGATCAATGTTTCATACCAAAGTCATGTTACCACAACTAAGTCTATTCCATGACAACTGCGCCATCTTCTGAAAATATGTAGCCTAGATCTAAGCACTGAAATGGGAAACAAGTGCTTGTGGACAAGTTACAGCTATCATTTTCACATTTAGGACTTGAACTAAACATCTCATAAAATACCACTATAAGATAAGCAATTGTCAAAAACGATTTGCAGGTCTGACACATTAACCTGATAATCATGTGAACTATAAAAAATTCTGCTGGGCTGCTGTAGTACAAGTCACATATAAAATAATTTACAATACAAAAAAAGATTATCACACAAGAATCTTTTGCTGTAAACTGTAAAAAAAAAAAGAACAAAAAAGAAAAAAGGTGCATCTCTGCCAGCACGTTATTCCATTTGTGCAACGATGGCACAGATGGGTGCATCCCAGTTTTAAATGGCATCACACCATATCAGAATCAAGCCACACTGCAAATGTCAAAGTAAAAACAAAGTAGCACAAGATAATATTAATTTATCTTAACCACCTACCTTTTGTACACAATCTTGAGGTCCCTCCACTCCAAGAAGCTGCACATCTTGGGCTTCCGAGCCAGTATGGTTTGAACCAGATCTCTTGAAATCTTCTTTCTCTCCTTGTCTGAGAGAGGAACATACCACTTTTGTAACCGCAGCTTTCCCTGCCGGCTGAACAGCAGCATGAACTGCATCTGAGGAAGGAAGTTCATTCGAGTTATCCATGGTTGACGTGCAATGTTTGAAATACAATTAAATGTAGAAATTATGAGATAATGAAAAAATATAACTGATGTTTTTGAGCAGATACTGGTGCTACGAAATTGGAAAACGTGAAAATTAATGTGTATTACACTGCGAAAGTTAATTTAACGCAATCAGTACATGGAAAAAGCAGAAAAGGTAACATAGGGAAAATATAAGCGCCATGTACGAGAATAACACAATGTCATCGAATCTCAATTGTTTCCCAGTGAAACACACACCTAACAAGCTGTAGCATAAAGTTGCATTAGCTCGATTAGCTCTTACTAGCTAACGTTGTTTAATAGCAACATTTTAACATCAACACCACGTTACGTGACATTTGCGCCCCCTCCCGCGACGCTACAGCAGTAACGTAGTGGTAAACAAAACCCTTTACCTTCGGTTAGGCCTTGGAATTTGTCACTTGAACGACTGAAACTAAAAAAATAAATAAAGCTATATTCACATTCTCATAACGCACAGAGATAGCTCTGAGTATTAGGGGCTTAGCTTCTCCTGCTTGAAGCTAAAATGACTAGCGGATGGTGGCGAAAAGCTCTACTCTGATAGGACAATAAAAGCCACAGCTGTGGAATTTGATTGGATGTAATATTCCGTTATTCTTTACGTCCTTACGTGATTCCGAAACAACCACTGCTTCTCCTATGACTGAAAGTTTAGAAATAAAATGTAATTGCAATTTACTTTCATTTGAACCAACACAAGTGAAGTGCAAAGCAAAGGATTTCAAACATCTCCCCAAATCAAATTTTTGTACTTAGAATATATACAAATCTAAAATATGATGGCAGCAACATGTTCAAAAAGTTGGGAGTGAAGAACTCACAAAAAGTTTTGCAGACAATATACAATCAGTAGATTGACAGTTGAGGATGTCACGACTGGTTACACAAGGAGCAAGGTTTTGAGTATTTTCACAAGAGGTTCCTGATTGAGTAAGAAGTTGCAGCACTAGGAACAGCTATGATAACAGCTTAGCAATTCTCTAAATGTCAGGGAATTATTTCCAATAATGTATAGGAAACACTGGACCACACTTTATGAAAGGAAACTGAGATAATTTTTTGGCCACTTTATTATTCTTACTCTCTTTCATTTTCACAATATGTGTGTTTTGACATTATTATTGCAATGCATCTGTGATGATAAGGTGACAAACAATGGTATTTCTGTACAGAAATGTATTTCTTCTCACTTATTTTAAGATACTTTATGCTTGTACGATGGTATAGTAACATGGAAATGGTTAACTTTATGTATGATTCACCACTCAGGAATATACTCTACTGTCAGGTACTACCTTCAAATGCTGCTCACATTTAACACCGCATCTACTGTTAATCTGGGAACTCATAAAATGCAGTTTAAATGTAGTTCAGATCGTCTATTTTTGCAACCAAATGTCCATTTTTTGGGGGGGAGTTACTTGGTTAAACCTTATTGCTCTACTTCTCTGTTAATTGCTGCCTTCCCCTCCAAACCTGCCGTAAACCTATCTTTTTTTGTTTTAGCCTGACAGCTTGAGGAAGTTAAGAGAGAAATAGTGGTATTTGGCGCCCCTATCGTTAAACTGTAAAACACCTAGAACATAATGTATTTTTGTGAGATTGGATGTACAGTCGCTCGCGTACGTCCCCTACTCTCCACAACTTGCATGCTGTCATCTACAAGTCCAGACTCTTCTTATCAAGCACTTTTATGTGGGACGTGGATGTAAATACAGCATGTGAACATGATATTTAATATGGTCTAAAAAAACTGGATGCTGCTATTCGGCTAGCGAGCTTTAGCAGCGTCAAGTGGGCTGAGCAGGACTGGAGGGATGTGTCGCTGCTTGGTAAGTTACCTTATGACTCATCTAAATTGAACTGCTGCGTTTATTACCGAGTCACACTTGATAGAGAGGCAAATGTTCAAGTTTTAGGCTCTACACGCTCGTTGACAGATATAACTTGTTGTGCGTGCAGTGATCAGTGAGGATGAGGAGCCGCAGTAACTCCGGAGTGAGGCTGGACGGCTATGCCAGGCTGGTCCAAGAGACGATCCTGTGTCATCAGGTGAGTCCAGATACACAGGGCAGACCGCAGGAGACGAGGCATTGCAGTAAAGTGGGATATTTCCACAGTGGTTCCAAAACTTACTCAACAAATCAAGGCCCTGATTAAAAAATCTTATTACCCACATTTTACTATTCTCAAATAAACTGTACGTTTTGGGCAGTAGCCTATAATCCAGTAAAAATGCTATAATATTTACTTTAGTCATAACTGTTGCATTACCATGATGCATTATCACCCAACTATTCATTTGCACATCATATTTAATAAATAGGCTCATTTGAACAACTTTACACTCTTAACTGGTATTCTCATTTATCCTGTTAATTACATTTTTTTTTAGTAAAGATCATAGAGTAAATATACATTATTGCAAAAGTTTGGGCTATGTTCGGGAAAACATTGTAATGATGGCAAGTATTAGCTCTGTATTTGGATAAGAAAGTAAATTAAACTATATCTACACTTTTTTTCTGCACCATTGAAAATGACAGAAATATATCCTAAGACTCTTGTGGCTTTTTTTGTTGTTATAATAGGGGATATTTACTTTTACTGTTTAAAGGAAGATAAAAAAAACAACTTAAACTTTACATGAAGTCCCTATAGTTTGGTAACTGTTGCTACATGCTTGCTCAGTTAAGGGGTTGCTGAAGTCACTGGCAAGGCTTATGACGCACTCTTCTTCTGG
>JAPMNP010258690.1:0-24245 GCA_029874935.1 Atherina boyeri | reverse complement strand
TTTCTTTCTTTCTTTCTTTCTTTCTTTCTTTCTTTCTTTCTTTCTTTCTTTCTTTCTTTCTTTCTTCATGTAGCACATAAAAGTGAGAAACCATTGGACAAATCCAAGATTTCCATCAAAGCTGCTGGTCTACAGCGATCTCGTTCAGATGCTGGCAGGGATCATTACGGAGAGCACCGCAAACCCCCATCAGGTTTAGTCAAACCCACCGCTGGAGGCTCCTTTGGCTACAAGAGGCCAACAGCCACTGGTACTGCAACTGTTATGACAGCAGGGGGCGCCACCATCTCCAGTGGCTCTGCTACTGTGGGGAAAACTCCCAAGTCATCTGGCATCCCTATGAAGCCTGTGGGAGGAGGAGCACCGTCAGGCAGGAAGAACAGTTTTGATGCCAGCAGTGAGCAGAGCTTCCTTGGGCCAAACGCTCGAAACAGCATTCAGTACCGCAGCCTGCCTCGACCAGCCAAATCAAGCACCCTCAGTGTGATTGGTCGCCCAGCAACTCGGCCTGTCAGCAGTACTATTGACTCCAGTTTGATGAGTTTGAAACCTGTACCCATAGCCTCCACAGGGCCCAGGGTTAAAGAGCCTTGTAGTGGCAGTGGTAAGATGACAAATCGACCAAGTACAAGTCCAGTGAACCAGACAGACAGAGAGAAGGAAAAAGAAAGAGCCAAGGCTAAGGCTGTGGGTGCTGACTGTGCATCTCTGAAAAGAGAGGGCAGTCAATGTGAGTCTACAGGAGAGTCTGCGCTGAAACTACACAGCCTGAGACGGACCAGCAGCAGCAAATACCCTGAACTGTCCTCTCCCACAACACCAAGGTCTCTCATTCAAATAGTGCTCACCCAACTTACAAAAAACATAAGAAAAATCTATTTGACCAAAAGTTGTGCTTGTAACTGACACATCTTGTTAACTCTCAAAGTAAATTGAATGGAATTTATTTTGTAATTTGGGTGAAAGACTTACTAACTAAAGACAATTACTCATTCACATTCCATACTTTGATTGTTGTGCTTCATATATTCTGACATCTCGTGTCTTCTGCATGAATCCTAGGATGCTGAACACTAAATCTCTTGGTCGCCCACCAAGCTTGGCTCACTTGGACAAGGTCAATTCTAACAGTCTTGATTCCTGTGTGATCATCCACAACCTTCCACCCAAAGTCCCACCATATTCCAAGCTCCAAGACTTGGCCAGTTCCCACACGGCGGCCCGCCTCACTCCCAGCCCAGCACCTGTCCTCCACATCGATTCGCCCACTTACGCCAGTGAGAGCCTGAGTCTGAGCGGATCACCACTGCTCTACCCCAAACGGTCTGGCATGCACCGCAGCATGGAGTCCTTGCCCCTCCAGATGAGTGTGCCCTCCAGTGCAAAGTTTTTCCCAACAGACATGCGAGACAAGGAAGAGAGGGGGACAGGAACCTGGGGGTCCGGGAGTAGGACGTCCCTCAACCTCCCAGATAAGCAAGTGTCAGAAGTGTATTTCCACGATGAGTCTAAAATTTGTGACAAAATATTCTTCTGTTACCTTATTTTTAAAGAATTAATTGTTTTGGAAAAATTTACCTATATGAATTCAAAGCCAAGAATCGTTTCTCTAAATTACAAATCAGCAAATGAATTGAATTGAATATGTAAAATCTAATCCTTCTCTTCTTGAAAAAAAGAAAAGGAGCACAGAAAAAAAGTAGGTCATGAACATATCTGGCATTGAGTGGAAGATGAAGAATAAATACTGAAAGAGAAAATGTGCATTCGCCAAGAAATATGCAATTCAAGAAAAAAGACCATCTATCTTTTCGTGAACTAATATTAGTAGTAATATAAGTAGTTCAATATACATGATGTCCACCTGAGTCAGCATAAATATTTGGTTAGTTAGCAGCCAACTGGCTCATCCACTCGGTTTGATTTGGCTTTTCCGGGAACAGAAAGCATGAGCTGTCAATTTTAAGATGAAGGCCTGGATCCGTCCCAGAATTGCTATTTATCAAGGTGGAGGTGCTCCAAACTATTTCCTGCCAAACAAATGTTCATTTAGGCTATCCCACGCTGTGTTTTCTCAAGTGCCAAGTGTATGAAGCACGCTGAATGTAGAAAAGGATTTAGATAAACCAGGTTTATTTCTGCCTGTTTATTATCCAGTAATTTTGTTTTTGCTCTCTTCTCTGCAGCTTGCAAACAGACCGCAATACTTTGCCGAAGAAAGGCTTAGAGTGAGTCACAGCATTTACTGCATTTTTTCAAAATCTCACAATTTAAAGGAATCTCGCTGTTATCAGTTTAAATGACCTCTCCTTTTCAGACGCTATGGATCAAGCCTGTCAGATAATGATGGTAGCAAACCGGGAAGGCGTCACTCCCACAATATAGTGAGCATGACGGAGAGCGATAGCCCCCCTCAGCTGCCTTCTCCCACCCGTCCTCTTTACCCCTCCTCCAGCAAGGCTCCTCTCACTAATGTGGGTGAGTGTGCTTGTTCCACTTGGCTGCCAGGTTCTAAAATCACACTCTTATCTAATCTTTAAAGGTAATTATTATACTTGGGATCTGTCATGATTCATCCCTGTCGTTGAGTTTTACCGCAGACACATATTTAGTTCATATGGAAGGGAAAGACTAGCTAAGTGTTTACATTTAAATGATTTTAACACAAGCTGTCGAGTGATAGATTCCATCAAGTGAGTGATGAAATGATGGTCAGACAGTGTAGTATCAGACTTCTCCTTGTGAATATGATAAGTCCATATCTACACTCATTTAGACCTGAATTCAAGGCTGAAATATGTGGAAGTTAGAGGTAATAGGAGGACAACTCCAGCTATATTTGTCACTTTGACTGTTGTGGAACCGTAGTGTTACCTTACACTCAGTCATCAGAATAAAGTTGCCATACCTGAGAGAAGACCTGCTCTATGTGTACATGAATGAGTGTGTGACTCTAAAGCATGCAGTTTTGTCTCTTCTTATGTGATAGTTGCCCCAATTTCCTGCGGCAGCCCCCGGATATCACGCTCCAACAGCACAGGCCCAGCTGGTGACACAGCCTGCGATCTCTATGGATCCTCCCCCCTGGGCAGCAGTATGTCCCTGGCTGATCGGCCAAAAAGCATGATGCGGTCTGGGTCTTTCCGTGAACCGGGGGATGATGGTGAGCGTGAGTGTCCCAACATGACCTCAAATGAAACATAGCTGCCTGCTTGAACAGCACGCGATCAGTGAGGCAAATGTCAGAAAGACATTTCTTTTCATGCTCAAAGAAAGTTGTGTGGTGTCTTGCTGTTTCCATTTTAAAATGATAGTTGGAACCTGCTCTCACTCTGATAAAAGGCAAAAATTTTAACACATCTTCTAACCTCAGGTTCATCTAATATCAAGCATCTAATTTCAAGCTCATAATGGACTTCATTAACTTATATCTAACTTGTTTATGGCTCGCTTTGATCTATATATACATTTTATTGTGTATTGTTCTCACATGCACAAAAACACAAATATATACAGTATTTTCTTTTATATGTAGAAAGTAATATTCTTTATGTCTCTGGGTAATTATGTTCTTAATAATTTGGTTAATTTCAAAGGAAATTCTCCAAAATCCTTTGTCATTTAAGTAGGATTTGCACTAACTAATTTATTTAGAATTCATTGGTGAGACTCCAGAGCAGAAATTGCCTAGCAATTAACACACAATTAATTTGTGTGTTTGTGCTTTTAATCCTTAAACATAGCTGTCAAAGAAACTTGTATACTTATTTGATCTTAATAGGGGTGGGGGAAATAGTAGATTCACATGAAAGTCGCAATTCTTTGTTTAACAATTCTGAATAGATTTAAAAAAAATAAAAAATCAATTTAAAAAAAAAAAAGTTTTTTTTTTCTTTTTTAACATGCAGTCCGAGCTTTGAAAAAAAGTTTAAATTCACTTTAATATGATGTATGATAAAGTTTGTAGCCTTTTACTTCAGAAAGTTTATATTTTTCATTTGTTCTGTTGTAAATGTTTAAGATGTGGGAAGTAGAACATTCAGAGGATTATATATCTTTTCTATACTATAGTGAATTAAAAATCTGCAATATTGAAGAATCGCAATTGAAATTTAATTGCCATTTACAAAAGAATCATGAAATAATTGAATCGGGAGAAAAGCATATTGTCTAAGCCCTACTGGAATTGGCGCCTTTTTTTTACTAATAGTATTGATTGTGAATCGAGAATCATTTCTGAATCGAATCTGAATCGAGAATCGAATCTGTATTGAGAATCGATTCTGAATCGAATCTTTGCTCCACGACCGGAATCAAATTGAATCGTGAGTTGTTGTAAGATTCACATCCTTAGATATCATGTTATCTTTTTTCATCTGTTTCAGTACATGGCTCTGTGCTCTCTTTGGCCTCCAACGCTTCATCCAGCTACTCCTCGGTGAGTCAATGCATCTATTTTCAGTAGAGTAAGCAGGTTTTGAATACATTATGTGCTTTGTACCAGCATTCACATACACTTTTTTTTCAAAGCATCAAATGTCTTTCTACTATACTGTTAAAGTCGGTAGATTGATATAATTATAATCACTGCTGCATGTTTTTAAAATGGCAAAGATCTTCTGTTTAACTCTGTTCAACACAGACTGTGGGTCACCATTTGCTACTATCAGGTTGCGTTTAGACAATTGTTTGATTAGAAAGCTAGATATCTGTAAAATGTCAATGATGGCCCTTTGTTGTGGATGAGTAGTTTTCATGACTGCCAATAGAGTTAATCGTCTACCATATCCTTCTTACTATCACCATGCCTTCATAAGAATGAGGAACGGATACAAGGGGAGGTAAGGCTGATGTGGCATTAGTCTCCAACTCACTTTTTGGCTACCCTGTGTCATCTGTCAGACCTGTTGAAATGTGTCCAGACTCCAGTCATCAGAGAGTATTTTCGGTACTCCAGAGGGACCATTGATCTTTATCTTTGGACCCCATAACTTAAATAATTGTATCTGTAATATCTTGTATTCTTCAGCATTTCTGTCTAACATTCAAAAACTACTGTCACCTTTTTAAATTCAGTGCATGAAAAATAAAGGTAAAAAATAAAAAGCCATCCTCATATTTTTGTGGTTTGAAGTGTTTGTACTGCGTTTCTTATTTTGATTTCTATTACAGCAAGGTTTGTATTTTTTTGCTTGCTCCTGCTTGTCATTAATAAAACATTGCAGTTCATTTAACACAGTCCATCATTGCATTGTAATAGTCATAATCTGTGTTAATATCTTTGACACTTCTGCCTCTTTTTTCTTTTACTTGGAGAGGGATCTGTTCATATTGACTAAACCTAGTTTACAATTTTCTGCAGCAAATCCGCAAGCTGAGACGAGAGTTGGAATCCTCCCAGGAAAAGGTTGCCAACTTGACCATGCAGCTTTCTGCCAATGTATGTATGATTCTTTTTATCATTTCTTTTGTTTTCTATGCATATTTATTAGTAAGTTGGACAAGTAATATATAAATTTAGTCAAGGGCAGTCCCTGCTAACTTCAAATTGAAGTGGCAGGTCATCAAGCAATCATCCAACAACAAAAAAGCCTGTGTATAATGGTTGTCTCTAATATTTGAGCTGCATCTTTGGGATTGGGATTCTTGAAATGAAATGAAAAATACTTTATTAATCCTAGAAGGAAATTACAATGGTTTCATGCAATTTAATTTATGGTGGAAATCCTATTCAGACCTACAGTATGTGGGGAGGGAAAAAAATGGGATCACACTCACTCACTAGTTTTCATATTTGCTAAAAGCTCTGTTATGTTAATGCTCCTAATGAACCTGATTACTAACTTGCATATCTCTTTCTACCAGCTATACCTAACAACTTTCCGTCCATGCTTCTTCTGATTATTTAAGTTTTCAGCATGTGATGCATGAATCTACCAGGTTGAACTGGCACTTATTCACAACTTTGACAGTGCCGTAGCAACAATAGATCCCGATTTAATAGACTACCAGTCTTCTTTTTAGCAATTTCTTACTGCTTTTACTACCAGTAACCCAGGTATTTTCATGATTTTAAGTCTGTGTATGAAACCCAACTTTGAGCATGTTTGTTTCTATGATTTCACAAGAGTTTTTTTTCCCCTGCCTAACACAACTGTCCCTCTCTTTTACACTCTTGGCTGTATTGACTGCTGGATTCCCTGCTGCCCTCTGCCTGCCTCGCACTGACCCACACCCTTGGATGCTGGGTGTAGCAGCTAGGCCAGGTTTGTTAGTGTATCTTCAGAGTATTCTGTGATGAACACCGGCATTTGTTTTGGAGTTGTGATGTGATGTGTTGTAGCACTAGCCTGATTTTCGCCAGACTAAGTTCAAGATTGAACTTAGTCTGGGGAGTCTGCCATGTCATTTCTACTGCACAAGAGGCATGATCAACTGGCATACAAGTAGTTCAAATGACTCTGTACGCAATTGGATAGTCATCTGACGTTATCGTTTTGAACCCGCCAATAGCATGCAAGGCGGATAAGCCCGTTTGTGATTGGCTCCAGAAAAACTGGATCAGCTATAGCAAAAAAGAATGTGTGGGTTTCCAGACTGATCTACTGGGCAGAAATAAACCGCCGTCAGATCAGGCTGGCGAAAGTGTAGCGCAGCCAAAGCTTTGGAAACTGAGCTAAAACTATCAATAACTTTGATAATTAAATATATTGACATTTTGGCAGTCTTTACAAATTACAGTTTCCTGAAGGCCATAGTAGTGTTTCTTTGTCTTAGCAAACAAAACAGTTTATACTGTAGGTACCTCATGATTTTCTGTTATTTTATCAATTTCTTTAACAGCTGAGCAGTTATCAAAATAGATTAATAATTGATTGATTTGGGCCCTGATGTTGTGAATACCCTCAAGACTGACTTTTCATCACAGTTCCCAGCATGTCATTCTCCCTCCTTCCCACATGTCCTTTCTGTTTCCACTTTCCCTATCAGAGATACAAAATCATAAGTGGGATTGCCACTAAAGCATATTGAAGTATTGGTTTGCCATTCCAAGAAATGGAATATTTAAATTTTAGATCAATATTTAAGCGCTAGAAGACAATAAGATTTAAAAATCTGTCCATTAATCCACAAACAAAAAGATCCAACAAAATAATCTTTCATGAACAAAGGTGGGATAATAGTGTAAATCTGAAGTTGATTACAGGGTTTTAGAATGAGATTTATGAACAGATGAATACCAATAATGCCATATTTAACACACTTCTTCATGTTGTTTGCATGTTACAATGGACAAAGAAACTTCTAATTTCCTCATTTTCTGACTACTCCTGATGGCTCTTAGTTGCAATACGAATTATACAGATCAGAAAAATTGAGTTATGACCTCCAGTTAAAATAGCACACCTTAGTAAGGTCTGCTGCTCTTGATAAATAGCCGAGTGCATTTTAATTTGTTCCTGTGATATAACTTTTATTATAATCAGACTAACATTTTTTATTTTGTATGTCATCAATTTGTAGGTACTGTAGATGTGAGCCCAATTATGTATCATAAAGTACCAACAAAGGAAAATTAACAGGAGTAATTGAGGATTACTTACTGAAGTCCTCTTCTTAAATAAATGTTTCAGTTCCTTTACTTTGTCAACATGATTGTATGATTAATTTAGAGGTTTGTCTTTTTGGTTGTAAAACAAACTATACCATCTTTGTTTTTCACTGTCGGCAGTAATGACTTAACCTATAAGTAAAGCAGGCCCCATGAGGGGACAAGGTTAGTTTCACAATGCACAGCCTCACCGCCATTATCCTGGCGTCCACTTTCAACTCTGACACCATTCACAGCTGTTCACTATTTCAACCCTTCCTTCATCTTCCAGCTGACGCAGAAAGCTATTAAGTCGATATGCTGGGAGTTGGTGAGGCTGCAGACTAGTTTGATTCGGCTGATGACTCATACCTGTGTGCGCCCCACACACACAAACACATTTGCAGCCTCTTCTTGGTTGTTTAACTCTGTCTTTTTCTCTTATAGGCAAATCTGGTAGCAGCATTTGAGCAGAGTTTGGCACTGATGACAGCACGCCTGCAGACCCTATCAGTCTCTTCAGATCAAAAGGTATTTTGGTGATGATGTGATGCTAATGAAGTCTGTTCCATCTCAGACATCATTGAGGTTCACTTGTTCATATATAGAAACATGATAAATGTATCTCACTGATGAGGCAAACTCTATACAAAGCTGTGCGACTTCATACTCAACACATTCATGACAGTGATAAACTATTATTTCAACTGCTCTGTATTAGATTTGTCAGTTAAATGGAGGCTAGTAACTGACATAGTTATTCTGGAAACTATATGTGGGTCAAAGGTTTGCATAGCCAGATTATCCGTGTTGTCGTCAGCCACTCAACACAACCTGACATCCTTAGTGAAAGTTTATAGACACTCCACAATCCAGGGTTCAGACGAATCTTGTTTCAACCTGTTCGCTACCACACAAACAAATTGTTTCTCCTCTTCAGGACTCTGAACTCACCGAACTGAAGGACACCATTGACAATCTTAAAGCCAAAAACACAGAAGCCCAGGAAATAATTCAAGACGCTCTCAGTAATCCAGACATCGCACCTAAAGGTACAGATTGTGATATGGATGTACTGCATAGTCTTATTTGTACTTGCAATAGATTTTCCCTCGATAATTATAACTGTGCTGTTTCTTTTTTGGTGTTCAGAGCTCCTGATTAACCGCCAGAACTCTTCAGAAAGCATCTCCAGCCTCACCAGCACCACAAGCCACTCAAGTATGGGAAGTCTGAAAGAGCAGGATGCCAAGAAGAAGAAGAAGAAAAGCTGGGTGAGGAAACGTGGACAAAAAGAAATAATGAACACAGATTAGTAAATGGGTGTTTATCAGTTCTTCAAGAAATGTGAACTTTACCAATTAGTAGATATGGAAGACTATAAGAGATTCAGAAAAGGATTTTTTCTTCAAATTGAGTTTGTCTGGAATAATAATTAGAGACAATCCATGTTTCTTCGTAAAATTAGTAAGAGTGAGAAGGGTAATTTAGTTTAAAAGCATAAAATTGCAGATATGAGTTAGAAGAGTTAACTGGGTATTATACAATGTTAAAATGAAATGTTGATACTAAAAACAGTCAAGTCATCCTATTTTATCTTCCTGCATGTTTATTTTTCTCCCACTATCATTTTCCACATGTCTTATCAAGTATGACTCTGGTTTCTCCCTCATGCTGCCCTCCTCTTTTATTTTAGGTCTTTGAGGTGAGTTATGTTGTCACAGTAAACAAAACCTAAATCCCCTTTTAACTTGCCACTATGCATCCACGTCATGAGTCATACTTGGGGAAACAATCTGTCATACGTGTTTAATAGACTCATCAAATCACTGTGGACCATCATTTGATCATGTTTTCATACTCATTTATTATATGACATATATACTCTGCATGTATGTTAACTGATTGATCCACTATGTAAAGGTTTGTTGTAAGAAAATTCATTTAGAGGATGTTTTGGAAAAGTACACTCCAATAAAAATAATTTTATTGGATAAAATAAGTTCAAATTCAGCATTAAATCAATTTTGTTTTGTATATAGTTCAATTTTTCCTCAAAACATGGCTGTATTATACATACAGTAAGTGTACCCTCAGGATGCTGGCTCCATGATTTGCTTTAAGAATTAAAAAAAGCACCTCCAAAGAGCTTTCATGTTACATTGCTTACCATACGTTTACCAGCAAACAAAATGGGGACAGTGTATATTAACAGAGAAGGTTTCTTAATTATTTATTCTGTGTGTCTGAACAGCTCCGCAGCTCCTTCAACAAAGCTTTTAGTAAGAAGGGCTCCAAGTCTGGACCATATGCTGACATTGAGGAGATTTCCACCCCAGAATCTTCAGCACCCTCCTCTCCCAAGGTCCATGGTGTTGGAGAGAACCCTCAACAACCAATGAAATCCTCAGCATCATCATCAGGGTAAACATTACCTCACAACAATCCTCATTTTACTACTCTAAGTTACATAACCACATTGTTTGGCTGATAATGTGGATAAAGGAGATGCCATTGTTCCCGTTACAGTTTCCTGATATTGTCTTTTTTTAACTGACTGTCTCCAGTTTATGTGAAGAGGATGAGATGGCTGACGATAAGGTTGTAACAGAGCTGCGTACAGAGCTTTGGGAGAAGGAGCGCAAACTAACAGACATCCGCCTGGAGGCTCTAAACTCTGCACATCAGCTGGAGCTGTTGCAGGAGGCCATGACCAATATGCAGGCATGTGTATTTGCTGCTCATATTAAAATGAACCGGTCATTATTCTCTGTGCTGTGGTATTTTGAGATTAGCTTGTCAGTTATTTCTCAGTTTTATATTTAAGTCATTGTGTAGTTTAGTCCATGTGAGCTTGTATTCTTCTTTTTAATTTGAATCAAACCCTGTTTTTCACACATTTCCCATCTCATTTTATCCACATTTAAAAATTCCAGTGGGATAAAAACACAAAAATGCACCTCTAGGAAATAATGTTCCCACATCTGTTATATTAACGGCTCTTTGATGAATAAGCAGTGCAGTGACGTTTGGTATTTGCTCACAGAAGACAGTAGAGAACCTGAAGGTTGAGAATGACCAACTGAAGACAGGAAGTCTGTCCCCATGTCCATCCCCTGGACCCTCCAGCTCTGTCTCCCAGTCCTCAGGTCTCACAGCTCTGGGAGGTTCATCACCCCGGCAGTCAGTAGCCATGCACATGCCTAAAAGCTACAGCAGAGGGCTGAGTGAAGGGAGCAGCTCAGGTACAGTTCACTCTCTTACATGTGAAAATGAGGTGTCAGAATAGAACAATGTAGTTGACAGGAAGTAATTGCCTTCATCAAGTAAAAGATGCATGAAAATGTATTCCCATTTCCAGCATGAGCCTTCTGAATGACTTTATTATTATAATTGTTTTCAACATTTGATTTTGAAAATCAGATCAAAACCTAAATACCTGCTTAATCCAGCATGTGTCACTGATACTTTTGTATATTTGTTTTCAGTTTCTGTAACCTTTTTGTTCATCCCTCAGCAGATGTCCACACTACAGATTCACTCGGTCTTTCATCACAGAGAGATGATCATCGTGTTAGAGTGGTGGTTTGTGTTGCAGATTTACGTGTCTTAAAAGATGTGAGTATGCTTTATTTTCTTTTTTTCCTTCTTTTTTTTTAAACATTCATACCTGGGTTTTCTGTATCACTTGGTAACTTCATAAATTTACCCCCACAGGAGGTTAAACAACAGGACTTTTTTGTTGGAACCGTCAGAGTAAATGGCAGGATGGACTGGGTAATGCTAGATTCAGCTGTTGGCCAGGCTTTCAAGGTAGGAGATGTTTTTCTGACAACTCCAGGCTCACATTTGTAATTAAGCTGTCCCATTCAGTTTATTATGTTGATCCTTTACAGAATAATTTAACAAAGCCTTCAATGCCTGGCTCAGTTTGTAAATAACCCAAGTGTGTATTGAGCAGGATTTGTGTTGATGGCTTGCCCTGAAACATCACTGGAGGCAGCTTTTATCATTTGACTGTTTTTTTTCAATTTTTGTCCCTGTAAACACAAAATCCTATTTAGCCTTCCATACTCTCAACTGATTTCCTTTGCGTTTCAACCCAGGTCTACATAGCAAAGGTGGACCCCACCTCCAGTCTTGGCCTTTCTGCAGACTCAATTTACAGTTACAGTATGGGCCACATCAAGAGAGTGCTGGGGGGAGAAGCCCCTGAGACGCAGCCCTCTCGCTGCATGTCCCGCGGCCCCACCGGCATCACAGTGTCTCTGAAAGGTCTGCAGAGTTTTTGTTACTGATAAAATCTTAGTGCATTTAAAATGTAACAAATGTGTTCTCAATGGTATAAATGTAACCATGTCATCAAAAGGTCCCTGTTTTTATTCCAATCAGTTAGGTACTGTATGGAGCATTTTTTCAATCGTTTAGGTCTGAACCTCAAATGTTTTAAGTGAAACATCAATCAACATGGATGAAATACTAGTGAATACTTTATTAGACAACCAGTTATTTGTATTTGATCAGTCGTGCCATGTTAATTGTAAAGCTCAAATACAAATTTCGGTTTATCTGTGAGACAAGTGCATTTGGGCTGTTTGGTAGTCTCTCCCGCTGCACTTTTGCATGCAGGAATGCATTCAATGAAGTGCTAGGAGAGCTGGGAAATCAGCGGCAGCCCAGGCAGGGTTCAGAGTAACATGATCTCAGTGGTGTCAGACCCAGCTGGTCAGCCAGCCTCAGACACATGGGCCCCAGAGATGTTTAAGCAGATTGCACTTATGCAGCCAGGGGGTTGGGCATGCACAGACTTCCCACACTTGATGCAAAGTTATTTTTAGAGTGAAATCCTTGAGCTCGGTGTGGTTTATGAAGGACATGCGAGGTGATAGAAAGATGTTTCCAAAACATCTTCTTAACCAAGTGCATCCTACTCGTATTATCTCTTCTTTGCGGTGTAGATATTTACAGTATTCCTATTAGGTTCTTGAAAATTAGGTGTAAAAATTCACTTTATCACCATTGCTGATATGTATGCTGATATACATAAGTAACAGATGGTCGTCCACTTAGTTTGATTTAGCAGTTCTTCATACTGATGTTCTTCATTTCCACTCACTATTCTCAGGTTTGAAAGAGAAGTGTGTGGACAGCCTCGTATTTGAAACTCTTATTCCTAAAACCATGATGCAGCACTACATCAGCCTTTTACTCAAACACCGCCGTCTCATCCTGTCCGGGCCAAGCGGGACAGGTAAGTCTTACCTCGCCTCCCGACTGGCTGAGTACCTGGTAGACCGCAGTGCCCGTGAAGTCACAGAAGGCATCATGGTCACTTTCAACATGCACCGCCAGTCATGCAAGGTAACAATAACTGGAGTTAATTTAAAATCCATTAAAAAACTGTTTGGGTGGTCTGGCATGGTGTCAGTGTCCTTCTATTGACTTATGTCACTGTCTCCCTTTTCCTCCGATTTTTTTATCAGGACCTGCAGCTTTATCTTTCTAATTTGGCCAATCAAATTGATCGGGAAACCAGTACATCAGAAATCCCACTGGTAGTTATTCTGGATGACATTCATGATCCTGTTTCCATCAGTGAACTGGTTAATGGTGCTCTCACCTGCAAATATCACAAATGGTAAAATCCCTACATACAAACTGAAGCTACTTACAGAGATACAAATACTCTTTATAAATGTGAAATTTAACTTGAACTGTGTTATTTTGTGTCTGTATTCAGTCCGTACATTATTGGAACAAGCAATCAGCCAGTGAAGATGACAGCAAACCACAGCCTTCATCTTAGCTTCAGGTTGGTTATAGATTTGGTTGGGAAACTGTTACTGTAAAAATTCAAGAATATTGTTACTAATAATATTTCTATTACTGTCTCAGTAACGAAGGAAAAGAATCGTCATAGCCATGTGAGCTAACCGATTTGCAAACTCGTCTTGCTGTTTGACTGCACGTGCTTCTTTTTTCTTTCAGGATGGTGACCTTCTCCAACAACGTAGAACCAGCCAATGGCTTCCTTGTTCGGTATTTACACAGGAAACTGATGGAATCAGAGGATGAAAGGAGCTTGACCAATGAAGACCTTATCAGGGTGTTAGACTGGGTGCCCAAATTGTGGTATAATTTGCACACCTTCCTTGAGAAGCACAGCACATCAGACTTCCTCATTGGTATGAAACATTCACGATGGAGCTGAATTGCAGGGCAAAAGAAACAACTTTCTGTGACTCGTGTGTGTTTTCTTCTTTTTTCTCATTCTCCTCAGGCCCTTGCTTTTTCCTGTCCTGTCCAGTCACAGTGGATGAGTTTCGCTCATGGTTCATTGATCTCTGGAACCATTCTATTATTCCATATCTGCAAGAGGGCGCCAAGGATGGCATCAAGGTGAGATCTCATGGCCAACCATAACGCTTAACTAAATTAAGATGTTCAGTTTTTATGGCTTTTGAGCAAAAGTTTTGTAGATCATTTTGCTCTTGATACAATGCTTCAACCAAAAAGAGCATGGTGAACTGATAAAATACTATGTTGTGAATATTCAGGTCCATGGCCAGAAGGCAGTATGGGAGGACCCGGTGGAGTGGGTGAGGGGCACCCTGCCTTGGCCGTCAGCTCAGCAAGACCAGGCGAAGCTGTTCCACCTACCTCCTCCAAGCATCGGCTCCGGCAGCCCATGTCAGCCCAGTGAGGACAGGCCTCACAAGGAGACCCCACCCAGCTCCATGGAATCTGATCCTCTGGTAGGAGAGACTATTGGGGCATTTACTGTTTTTTTGGGATGTGTATTTCTCTTTTTTTCTTTAATAATCTTTAAAACTCAAATTGGCTCTGATTTCTCAACTCTTTCCCCTTTTGTTGTAGATGGCAATGCTTTTGAAACTGCAAGAGGCTGCCAATTATATTGAGTCTCCAGACAAAGAAGACCCCACCCTGCCTAAACTTTGAACACAAAGCTCAGCGCTTCATCTTTTCCTTTTGTCCACTGTGTTGAAGCAGTGCACAATCAGGTGGAAATAGACCCTCGGAAATGGTTATGGGGACATTATAGCGGTA
The DNA here is from genome assembly GCA_029874935.1 of Atherina boyeri. Taxonomy (NCBI): domain Eukaryota; kingdom Metazoa; phylum Chordata; class Actinopteri; order Atheriniformes; family Atherinidae; genus Atherina; species Atherina boyeri. Next base: position 9,586 of record JAPMNP010258690.1, on the reverse strand, counting down.
GTTTCTATAGTCGGAGGTTGAAAGTATGACCTGTGAATTCCAAATTATTGTAACACATACAGATGCAGCCACTTAAAATGACCTCTATGTCAAAGCTCTGCCAGTTTCCAGCCAGTTTCAACCATAGACCTTGCAGAGAATCGTCTGGAAAAGAAATGACACATGTATGATGCAGTTGGTCTTTTTACATCGCTGCATCTGTATTGTGTGAACAGTAAGACTGTTTGCAAGTATTAAACAGAAAGCTGTATTCTGTTATTTATCTCTCTTTATATATATTTAACTCTTTACCACCATGTTAGCCCTCAGTACTCTCAGATTGGTGCTAGCAGATCACTATGAAAATTCATTCTCTCAGCACTTTGACTTCAGGGGATTTCTGCAACAACACATACCGTCCATCCTGTTTTCTCCTAAAGTGCATCGTGGGATGTTAAGTCCCCATCAAATGGCGCTATTATTAATTAACTTTAAACTTGCTTTGGAAAAGAGTATGACAGCATAACAGACCCTACTGTTAATTGTGATGTTCCTTGGTACATATCTACTGTACATGTCTTTGAAGGCTAAATCCTACACATATGCAATCCTGAACTTTACAGCCTGAGCAGGTAAAACAAGTATGCCTTAAGAGCAAAGACGTCAGTGTCACCTCAACTTAAACAGAATTTACTGGTGCTTTCATCAACATCATTCAAATTGTTCCGTCAGAAATGAAGTATTTCACCAGCTCTCAGAATTATTTACTTCAATTTGTAGGATTTTTCTGACCACACTAATTTTAATTCAAACATGTTCAAATATTTTTCCATTTTGTTTTTCATTTTCATGGTTTATTGGTTGAAAAATGATACTTGCTGTCATACTCTTTTGAATAAAACACAACTTATTTAGCAGTGAAATGATCTGATCACTTATCGCTGCACTTTTTCCAAGCACTTGATTCAATTTTATTTCAGTGGCCCCTATGCTGCCACACAGATCAGGTATTAGATGTTTATTACACAGGGATAATATATCATAAACACCCAATGATGTAAACAGATTCCAATCTGAATCCAGTTCAGATTGTTCCTCTGTAACATGTTTCCAAGAAAGAGCACATTTGTTTCAGATCTTTCCCCTAACATTCTGTATATATTATGTATATACAATCAGGCCATGTTGCAGTTGCATTAGTTGGTGCAAATATCTAATATACTGAACCAAATACTGTACTTAAATCATGCATATTGACTGTCAAGTTAGGGATTTAATTTCAGCTATGAATGTATATAAAACACTTAACCATATTACAGAAGTGTGTAGTTGGTGCTTTTAAAAGAAGCCTTATCAAAGTTCCACTGCAAATCACTTTTAACAATGGCTGAGCACAGTGACTCTAATGTTACTATTCACACTTTCCAAACAAACTCAACAGTGTCTCACCACTCATGCTTTTTAATCATTTAGGTATGTATGGTGCTCTTTAAAAAACGTTTTAGAAATGAAAAAAGTCACTTTGTCGTACAGGGTAGGTTAGCAAAGAGTTTTGTGTCATTTCAGTCAGAAATATGACAGATTTAGGTGATCATGTCTGTTGAGGATATAACGTAGAGACAGTGAAGTCAGGTGAGACATTGTGTGGCGTATACCCATGTCAATGTGATACAGTATTCATTAAGAGAATTTTAGGTAAATGATGCACAAACGTTGTTTTTCAGGAACAGAGTTTTAAAAGATATATTGAAAGTTTGTAAGGTGCTCTGTAGATTTATGTAGAGTAAATGAAAGACAAGGTGTGTGGTTGTGCAAGTGGTGTTGAAGTAATTCATCATCCCATCGTTTCAGTGTTCAGACAAAACTTCACATGAAGTTAATCCTGTAAATGAATGTCGGACCACTTAAATGACAGCTTGATAAGAAAGTGTAATAATTCTGTCTGCTGCAGAGTTTATTGTTCTCTGTGCACATGACTAACTTGCACCTCTGATTGGTAACCCACAAACTGAAAAAAATAATATAGACATCAAGAGCGAAAAATAAATAATGCCAAATGGCTTCATTACTGTAAATATTACAGGTATTGGACTGTGTCACTGGCCACACTCATCTGTTTCCACAGGTTAACAAAAGACATCAGCTCCAGCTTCTCATCTCATTCACTGGTTGTTGTGCCTGTTGCTCTGTAGTAGCTGTGATTTGTGTTTGCTTATTAGTGTATCGGGACTATGCAGCAACTTCTACTGGTGTCAGCAATCGACAGATGTCTGAACCTCACAAGCAATTGCGGTGTGTTTTCATTCAGTCTTTCTTTGGGTTCCTAATTTGGACCAAACTACACCATGAGACAAAAGTGGAAGCATGTTTTAGCAGGTGGGACTTGGCCTTAAAGAGAGGGGGATTTGGTTGTGGCATTGAAAACAGGGCTCATAAATGTAGTTAAAGTGCTTAAGTTGTTTGATGTATTTTGCTCTTATTGATGGTAACAGAAGTAATGTAACTCCAGCTGTAAATGGGAGTATAAAAAAGGACCATTTTAAATTAAATGAGCCTGATGTCATCGGCAGAAATCAGCTCTTTGCAGTTTGCATAATCCAATAAACAAAGTAGAGATAAATCTGATGTCTTAGGCCAATACAGGTTGCTGAATAGTCATATTTTTACCAAGCTTGTTGTGGACTAAACTAAGATTTAAAGAAAATAAATAGATAATGCTGTATCTAATGTCACTGATGTGCAAATGTTAAGGGTTTCTAAGTGTTGTAAATGCATGTATACTTGCTGTGTGATGAGACAAAAGTGTTAACATTAACATATTGTTTAGGGAAATCATTCTAGATGATGTTTTCCTTTTTAATACTCAATATTTGATATTTCTTTCTTTGTAAAGAATACTTTGTAAAACTTAATTTCTCTATTTTGTACAGAGCATCATTGTAAAGACTGTAAATACTGTAGGTCAGCATTCTGGATGCGGCAACAATCATTGAGGAGGGAAAGAAAATACATCCTTGCGATAAAGGTATATTTCTTCAGAGTTTGGTCCAATACATGGATAAGGCATGCCTCTGAAGGCTTTCATCCACTTATCACTGTTTGTTGGAATTAATAAAATACATGTTATATTTATTCTTTTGCTTCTTGCTTGATAGTGTTGATGTGTTAACGTGTTTTCTATTCAATCTGACCACTTCATCCTGTGAATAAGTTAAAATTGTACAGTCGCTGTTAATGAGTCAAGCAGACGCAGTGCTGAGAGTCATCCATGGCGCTTAGTATCTATTACATTTAGTTCATTAGGGGCGGCGTCTGAGCCTGCTGAGCGTTATATAAGCTTGACACCCCCCTAGGAATGATGGCATTGGATACAGTTTGAAGGACTTAACTTTGGGAATTAGCTGCGACCTCCAACATGCCGTCCAAGCCTGCCCCAATCAAGAAGGCGGCTAAGAAAGAACCAGCCAAGGAGGAGCCGGCTGCTGAACCCGCCGCGGAGCCTGCTCCTGCCGCAGAAGCGCCTGCTGAAGCCCCCCCGGCCGAGGCCGCCCCAGCCCCCGCTGAGGGCGAAGCGGCCCCAGCTGAGGCCCCCGCACCAGCAGAGGGTAATGCAAATATGCGCAGCGGCGTGTGAGATGCGAATAATTGTCGATTATTCCGCCATAGAGTCCAGCTTCATTTTATTTTGTGATGGACGAACCTTGGATATGATGTCAATAATTATAATTTAGGCTCAGTTTGTTGGTTCGTGTACTGGTAAGCACGCGGTAACCTTTGCGCACGTGCGTGCGCACTCTGCGTGAAGGCGCAGTTTGGTGAGAAAATGCAGCCAATGAAACCAAACTTGAAACTGCTTGATTGATGCATTAGAATACCGGCAAAACCTGCGCCCACCTAAGAGTCCTGCGCTGCTATATTAATCTGTAAAGTGTCCACTAATGTGACTTTAATACATCTGTGAACGCACTTTATGCAACTAATGCATACCTTGCCAACATTAACGCGCCTGAAAAGCCTTCACTGTGGTAATGTGCTGTCACTATTAACTGGTGCATAGCTCCATAGCAACTGTTAAAACGTTTTACTGTCTAGACTAAATGCTATTCTAATTCTGATGTTTTTTCAGTTTCTAACACGTGAACTACTCTGATGGAGGTGCTACTCCCGTTGCAGCATATCTTACAGTCACATCTCCTCACTGCTCATCATGAATTTTCATTTTGATAGATTTAACTTCTCATACATCATTTTGATAAAGCTTTGCAATATATTCAAGGTGTGGTGAACCCCCTGTGATATTTTCTAACCTCTAACATTAGCTGCTGCACCTGCTGCCGAGGAAACACCAGCTGCTGCTGAGGTCCCTGCTGAGGGTATGATGAATAACAACTGCTGGATTAATGTGTCTTAAAACGTCCATATCTCTTAGAAAACCCAGCTATACTAATAAATGATGTATTCTAACCCATAACATCAGCTGCTGCACCTGTTACTGAGGAATCCGCTGCCGCTGAGGGTATGAAAGATGACCACTATGTGTCTTAAACTGTTTATATCTTACAGAAAGCTAGCTATACTAATAATGTCTTCTAACCTCTAACATCAGTTGCTGCACCTGTTGCTGAAGAATCATCAGCAGCTGCTCATGTCACTGCTGATGGTATAAAATAATGAAGTGCATTAAAATTAATTTTTCTATTAGCCTCTGGAGAAAAAAACTAGCTATACTAATGTATGTGTGACTTCTAATATCAGCTGCCGCCCCTGCTGCAGAAGAAGCACCAGCTGCTGCTGCTGCTGAGGCTGATGGTATAGAATAATCAAGTACATCCGTAAATATTAAGCTATCAGCTACTAAAGGAAAAGCTAGCAATACTAATATATGTTTAACTTCTAATAATCAGCTACCGCTCCTGCTGCAGAAGAAACCCCCGCTGCTGATGCCCCTGCTGATGGTATAAAATACAGGGAATAATGCATTTTAAACCATCACCTTCTCAAAAGAAGGTTGGGCAATACTAATATACAATATCTTCTAACCTTTGATGTCAGCTGCCGCTCCTGCTGCAGAAGAAACACCAGCTGCTGACGCTCCTGCGGATGGTAAAAAGACCTCTCACGAGCAACATCATTTGGTTTACTTGTATTTCAAACTTTGAGTCTTCATCTTATTTTGGCAAAGCTAGTAGGACTCTTCTGTATTACATGCTATACATCCTACATTCTCAACATAGACATAATCATCTGTCAGAACAGGTTCCAATTGCTTAATGCACCACTTATTAATATCTAACATTCAATAATAGCTGCTGCCGCTCCAGCCACAGAAGAAGCTGCTCCTGCTGCAGACGCCGAAGCACCTGCTGCTGAGGGTAAACCAACCTGCATAAATACAACACTTTCCTGTTCACTTCTCTCCCTCTTGAACTCCTAGTAAAGGGGGAGTTGCAGGGGTACAAATACCAGCTTATATTTGATGCTTCACTATAATTCTTCCAACATTCATTCAAATATCTATGCAACATCAGGTGAAGCAGCTGAGGCCCCTGCACCAGAAGAGCCAAAACCACCAACACCTCCACCACCTCCCCCTAAAGGTAACCTCCATTTAGAAGAAAGCACTACATCAGTATGTCGGGATGTGGTTCTGATGCATTTATTTCCATTAATGTCTGTTTGCGCTGACATCTCTAGAGCCAACAAGTGCTCCTGTGGATCTGTTTGTTGAGGACAAAAATGACACTTCTGTCACCATCATGTGGAGCCAGCCTGAGAACATCGGGCTCTCTGGTCTGGACGGATACACCATTGAAGTCTGCAAAGACGGAAGTAAGTCTTGCTCCTTTTTGAACCAATTGCATCATATTCCAGCATGTGCACGAAAGGGGTCAGATATGGGTATTAATACATCACAACAAGAAGGCTGACCTTTTGAATTATTTTTGAGGGATTTCGTGCAAACAGCTTATTTTAGGTAACGACAGTGCAGGTATTATTAAATCTGTTTTTTCAACACAATGTTTTACAGTTTTTAAAATAAACTTGTGAAAATGTAAAATTGCTGTTTTAATGTGGGTCAGCTGTATCAGTTGCAGCTGTCCCCGAAGTGTCAGTGGCAGAGTTATATCATGAGCTACCTAACTTCTCCCTAGAAGGACAGAGGCATTTCAGAAGCTGCTGTAGTCTTGCTGGAGGTCCTGCTTTTAGACTTACAGTGCTAAGCTAATCTCAGCACCACTTCAACGCAAGCTCGATTTAGCAGTCATGTACACATCAATTTTATGTCTAATACCCAATCTTTGCCAAATATTAATATTTCATTACAAAGCAGCAAAACAAGCACAAATTATTTGAGCCTGCGCTACTGGGAATGTGAATTCCTTGTCCTTGTAATATTGAAAGTATGTGCCAGTTGTTCCTCATTACCATTAGAAAACAACCCAACAGGCTCTTTAAAAGGGCACAAGCTGTGGGTGCCAAGATAGAACTCACTCTCAAAAACTGAGAAAAATTGTTGATGGAGTAGAAAAGAATGTCCAAATGAGATTTGAAAATGCTGAAGCTGACAGCCTTAACGCTGGCCACATTCTTCAGTATAATGGAAGAGAATAATTCAAATAAAATTAAGTAGAAATGAAAAGCTCTGAAACCTGATTGGTATTGGTAAAAAGTAGTTATTTTGAGGTCATTAAAGAAAAAGAGGCCCACCTTGACTGGAATTACTGGAATTACTTTTTTTTTAAAAGCACATTAATTAACTTTTCATCTTTTGCTGTTCATCAAATATGCATTTCCGTTTCGTGAAATGTTTACTTTGTGTGTGCCTCCTTGTCAGCAAGAGACCATGTTCACAACTTGGTTCTGACAGATCAGTTGTACAGTTATGGAGTCGTGTTGCCTGTTGCTGAGATACAGATAAGAGTCTGAAGAGATCACCTTGTTGTAGACAAACATACAGTACACTCTTACTGTACAAGTCAAGTTACTTTTGACTGATATGCTATGTTAACATTAGTGCTTCTATGTTAAGAACAAAAAAACACTTTAATATTTTGCAAAAACAATGAAAATTTAGATCATATTAATTGATTTAAATCACTCAATGACTATAAAGTAAAAATGCATTGATCAATTTGAACAAAGATGTTAGCACTGAAATCTTGGCAAGTGTGTTCTAGAGTGTGTGTTCATTCTTTAGAAGAAATCTCAAATAAATAAAAAGATCAAATCTTATTTGAGAAATGATTGAAGGATGAAGCTCAGTATCTCTTCCACTTTCAATTAACCACTCCTGCTTCATCTTTCCCTTCCAGCTGACGACTGGAAAGCAGTCAATGAGGACCTGCAGAAGTCCTGCCGCTACGTTATCAAGAACCAGACCACTGGTGACCGTCTGAAGATCCGCGTGGTGGCTGTGAATGAAGGAGGCCGCAGCCCCCCTGTCGCCCTCCCTGAGGCTGTCCTGGTGAAGGAGGTCGCTGGTAAGTAGAGTTTGCAAATAGTCATTTCAGGAAAATATACAATTTGTTATCTGGAGTTTTACCAAAGAAATTCTCTGGCATGTCTGGGTGGGAAAATTGTCACAGCAGCAATAAAGAAGAGAACCCTTTTCCTCAGACTGATATATGTAACACCATATATGTATATATGATATATGTAACACAAGTGTAAACATATAGAGGTCCAGAGGAAACGATTGAAGGCAATCACACACAGAGAGGAGAAAACTATCAGTATTGAATGTTAAATATTTGCACACATCATTTGATAAGGCAGGTGAAGACTAAATACACAGTGGTTTGCCTTCCCACACAGAGCAGTACACAACTACATGAATTCATTTCTAAAGTGGGATAAAACAAATATGGAACATATCACCTGATAGCAGTTTGGTCTCAACATTACAGGGCAGTCATTATGAGGAGGCGGAGTTGTTAAGTTGAGGAGTCGAACAGAAACAGCTCAGCAATGTTTTCTTCTCGGCTTTCCCTGTCCTGTTGGCACATACCCGCAGCGTTAACGGCATAAAACTGTGGCCCCCTTACCCGATTCCACTTTGAGCTGAAACACTGAGACACCCAGCTTGTGTGATGAGTAGATGCTGTACACCTGACAGTGTTAATCACTCACAGTATATCTGAAGTGATTTGTCGTAAAATATGTGATTGCACCCTGAGGGCTTTAAAAGGAGGAGCTGCATTACTTTGGCTCGCCCTCAGATCATGGTTATGCGCAACTGAGAGTCAGGCAGGGAGGGAAAGCAATTTGATCCCAGCTGGACGGGCAGTATTTCAATAGTGGCATCCACGTTCAACGTCATGTTTACCATAGTAGGTGGTCCACTCTTAGAAACAATTCATGAATGGTTTCCGACGAAATGGTCACAAAGCTTTGGAAAATAACTGGGGTGTCCTTGCTATCAACAAAGGCTTTTCCGATGAAGGTTTGGCATCGTATTGTGATTCCATGCTGAGAGGTGAGTCAGGCTCCTTTCTGTAAGATCGATGGTGTTAAGTGACCTGACTGCAAGCAGGTGGGGGCTGTGGGAACGAGAGGAGAGGGGGTGGGTGGTGAATTCCAGGGGGTTCTGACTTTGAGTGGAGAGGGAGGTAGTGGGATCTTACTTCTCAGATGACACCCAAATCTCATGACAGCTCCTGAGATTCACTGTTTATTTTGAAACATGCCACAGACTTTACAGGGAGAATGCCCATTAAGCCTGATCCTCTCTGTACGCGATAATACACTTTAACATGTCGTATAGTTTTTTTCTATTTCACAGATTGACTTCACTTCACACACACACCCCCACCCCCCAGATCAAATATCTACAAATATGGTCCCTTTAGGCCCAAGATAATAGCTTGTGTCCTACATTGATAATGTTAGAGCATCACATGTAAATCAATCTCCAAAATCTTAGGCCAGGAAGAGAAGTGATCCACGGTCCTACAGTACCCTTGTTCTATTTAGAGCCCTGACAAATGCTCCGCTACACTCAGCAGGTGGTAAGCTGCAGTAGGATACTACCAAGAGTCTAACAGAGGCTTCAGTATCATATAAAAAGTCCCAGTAGCTAACTATTCCTGGTATTTGTTTTTATGAGAAATTGTGGGCTATTTTGGGCTTTTTACAAGTTGATAGTGCAGTGTTGGAGAAGTAGGGGTATGTGTCAGCTTGCTGTCTCAGGTAAGATTTCACTGGTTTCTGACATGCAGTGGCTTTTAAAAGTGGACACACACATGCAATTGCTTTTGTTTGTGTGAATCTAATAATATATATGGTTCTTGTTTGATTCACACAAAGGAGCATTGACCTCGATGATAAAATTTATTTGTTAATGCTAAGCAATAGGGGTGGGGGAAAAAATCGATTCACATAAAAATCGAGATTCTTTGTTTAACGATTTTTTAATCGATTTTTAGAATAGAAAAATCGATTTAAAAAAAATATATATATATATATTTTTTTTTTAAAACATGCATTCCAGGCTTTAAAAACATGCACCCCAGCCTTTGTATTATGCAGAAACCCTTTATTTTTGTTCAAACTTATTTTTATAGCTAGCTACCTAAGAGTAGCAATTGAGGACCACACAATGTCTTTG
>JAPMNP010257017.1:0-11250 GCA_029874935.1 Atherina boyeri | reverse complement strand
TGACTGTTCCTCAGCAGTGCCACATAAACCAAAAAGATGGCAGAGAGGTCAGGATGAATAAATGAGGTAACACATTCCCACATACTGAAATCAAACATTAATTACACTTTGCTTCTGGTGAGCTCATGTCTTCAATTCTAAGCCTGCTTTTTTGTATGTTCAGCACAAACAGTACATCTGTTCTGGCAGTCATATTAATTAACTTTCTGTAATATTCAAACAGGTTTCAGTCCAGCAGTCTGTCGGATAGCGGCTGAAAATAATCATAAGTTCCTAACTCTATTCTACACTAAGCTCATCTTAAAAAGAATGCCAGCTCAGTGCCTAAAATGTAAATGCCAGCAGAGCCAATCATCTCTGCTGTGCATGCTCAAACTGGAAGTGCTGGAAGTGGCATAAGGTGGGTTTAGTGAAATTAACCCAGAAGCATTTCAACAGTCTACAACAGACTGCAGTTGTAAGGTGAAGAAAATATGTGGCATCTTGTTTTTAGGTGATGATGGTGGATGTATAACCTTTCATAAAGTGCTGCTAACTTGACCAAACAAAGATGCAAACTTTTTCTGAATGCCCCGCCCAATTGAACCAAGTCCCTGGACTATCCTGATGTAAATGGACTGATAGCATGGCTATAAGTCCAAAGGTTGCACTGAGTGCTCTTCTTGTCACCCTTCACAAACCTTTGCTTTGATACCATGCTGTACCAAGGGTCTACCACACATAAATTATGTGCATAAGTCTTGAACTGCCCCAATTGCTTTACGTATTCTTTGAAAACAGGAAATAGATGATAGATGCAGGGATTTCTTAAAATTTGACAAAACACTAGTCCATCTGAATTATAGGTGTCTTTTTTTCTGCATAAAATTATTCAAACATACATTCCACTGAAAATGCTCAAACACAATGACTGAATAAATATTATATAAAAATAGGGGTAGTTAAAGGTACAGATGCATAGAGCTGTCACCAATATTTAATAAAAAATTAAACCACCTATCACGTTATAACGTGATATTGTAAGAACGTGAAACATAAAACTTGATAACGTCTAGCATTTCTTATGGCACAGGACTCTTCTTTTACAATAAAGCCGTAGTACGAAGGTGAAGGAGCGCCCCAGGCGGGATTAAAACCCAAGTCTCCAGAGTTAGAGTCGTGCTTGCCAACAATTCAATTAAAAAATACAGCTATGTGGTGAAGTCACATGGGTACATTTTCAATTGCAATCACAGAGACAGGACCGTCAATTGTCATGTTTATCATGTTAAAACGTGATACGTTTCAAGTTTTTACAATAAACTATCACGTTATAATGGGAAAAGATCTCTTTTTTTCATATGAGTGGCAGCTTCAGTATAAAGGTGTTTGATCTGGACTGTAAACAACTTTCTCAAACCTTTGCTTTGGTTTTCACTCTGGCACTAGCAACTGTGAAAGCACTTATGGACAGATGATTGCTTTCTTAATTACGTCCGATGAATTTCTTTTTGTTACAGGTAGATTACTGAAAGCACTACAATGCATAAGAGCTCAGTTTTGTTATAAGTTATGAATACTTATTTCAAGAGGGATATTTCCGGTCCCTATTTCAATTGAACAAAAGCAAAAATCTTTAAATTTTTCTCAATGTGGTGAATTGAGTGTAGAATGATAAAATAAAAGCCCTAAAGCCCCTAACATGCACAGACGGACAGCAGCTCGGACATTTCAAAGAGTCTCCTGTTAGCAAGTTCATCCAGTGTAAAGGGATGCTAGCCATTGGAATGTATCGACGAATGCAAAATTCCTTACAGGTGGTGCAAACACATAAACACACATGCTTGAGGTTGCTATACGTGCCTCTCAAACACAAAAAGGGAATTGGACATATTTTAAAGCAGCAGTGCACGCATTTGCACTTTTCTTGGTTTGACAATACCTTGCATTATTTCCATCTGTGGCACGCTTCATCAGCCACAACTTCCTCGTACAATTGCAAAAAGAAAGCAGTCGGTCGAGTGCAGAGCTCTGCGAAGGCCTGATAATCTCTCCGACAGAAAGTGATTTGTTAATATCGTGCAACTGCTTACTGTGCATCTCATTTCCTGTCTGAAAGAATTTTATTTTGAGGCACCTCCAGTAGAGAGATGGCATTTTACTGACAGCTCATGGCCCCTCTCACATGGGAAGCCTTCCTTCTGTGATGCAGTGAAAGTTCAAACTGCTACTTTGAGCATATAGCGGTATCCAAATGCTATGAAATCTACTGTAGGTATATGTGAACATATGAGTTGGTGCTACCAGAGAGGCAATAACTGTTCGTGGTGTCACGAGGACAGGATAAGCAAGAAAAAAAAAGCAATTCATATGCGCTAAACATTTCTATTTAATCAATTATCCTGTATACATATATGTATGACATTTGGGAAGAAATACTGTGAGACTGTGATTTGTTTCTACTGTTAATTCAGGTAATTATAAAAGTAGCTAATTTAGGTAACTTTCACCAGTTTTACATCTATTAAATACACAAAAGTCTTAACTTTAAACAAACATAACGAGAAGAATTGCACCAGAATTGGAAGCCGGTGTTTTGGCATGGGGCAATAAGCAAGCCCAGATGGAAAAAATTCAAGATTAGCCTTTAAATAATGCTTTTGCAGTGAAGTGTTTGTTGTTGTTGCTGCAGATGCCGATGTTCCTGTCACCGTTCCTGACTGTGCAGCTGTGCCCTTCAGATCTTTGCATCTGAACTTAGGACATTTGCTCAGCACTATTCCACAATAAACACTCTGTTGTCCACTCTCAAGTTCCTCTCACTGTTCTTGGGAAAGTCAAACAGAGGCTAATTTTATGCTATATTGGTTCACACTGACAGGAAATCCACATAAGTACACATTGCTGCACAAACAGCCTTATTAGACTTTTTAAATTAAGCTGTTATTGGAAACAAACATCTGTGGGACTATTCTGACCGGTTCACTTTTTACATAAAAACAAACAAACAAGCAGGATTGAGCAATGATGCAGCATTGTTGTGGCAGAGTAACATGACATGCCTGCAGCATAAATCCACGAGTAGATTTAGGAGTTGTGTCTCTCTTCTTTGCATTTCTGTTTATCTTGACAGAAGTTTAGACAAACCTGTCCCTGCATGCATCCTGTGCTGTTAAATAATCATGCTTGTAACAAGTTGTAGGACCCATAAATCAGAGAGATAAAGATCTACCCGGATGGAAAACCTAAATAATCATTGAACAAGTCTGTGTTTATCCTACCGTTTGAAATTCATTCTGTTCCTTTAAAGACACACAATTTAACTTTTAGATCTTAAAATTTGATGCTTCTCATCACGTTTGATGGCACAGTGAGATCTGTTATGCACATTTCTGGAGCTAGCATTGCCCAGCATCATTCCGAGGCTGAGACACAGCACAACCTTTGCATCTGGGATGCTGCATGACGCTGCAGCTGAATTTCACTTTCACAGATGCAAACAACTGGATATCTACACACCTGTCGTTTTAAATGCACTCCGTGGCTGACTCAGCAAAGAACCATAAGAAGACATTATCAAAGGACAAAGGGAAAGAGCAAGAAATAAACCCAAAATCAACATAGGGCTCACTTTTACTGGCAGGAGAGTAGGATGCAAGATGGATGCTGAATTAGCTGTCATTTAGGGCGCCTCAATAAGAAAATCTACTGAAGTTCTGTCGTGCATCCTTATTAAAGGGCAGTAACCAATCCAGATGTGATTCCATAACTTAAAGCTCAAGTTACTTTGAATCCTGGCGCAAAACATACGGTAAACTGTGGGAAAGACGAGGTGATGCAGGAAATATCTTGTCAGTACAGACATCTGTCTAAACACAGAAAAGGCAAGGGTCAAACCAGTGTATATATCTGGCCTCATTTAAAAACAGTTTACCGATTGTGTCTACAGTATGTTGCATCTAAAAGATTGTGATTTCTGCTTAAAGCAGAACATACACAGCAATTGTGACAGTGTCTAGTAGCTCATTCAGTGCCCAAGAGCTGCGTACTAAGAACATCTCTCAGTACTGAAGTCAGTACCAACTCAAGAACTCAGAAAACACAGCACTGAAACTTTGTTAGGGGGTTAATTTGGTCTGAAAATGACTATAAATAACTCAAGTTATATTATCAGAAGATTTTTTCATTAAAACAAGCTGAGAGTAGAAATGTCCAACATCCTTATTTCTATTTCCACCCAACTTCAACAACTTCATATCATGTTGCTATCCCTGTACTTCAAAAATGTAAAATGTGTTTTTTTCTAATAAATGCTTTGACTGTTAAAAGCAAATTCATATCACCTGTTGAATAGTTTTCTCAACTAAAGAAAGAAATGAATTCAATATTTTTGTAACATTTCATCATCATCGACAAATTCCAATTTTCCATTTGTTGTTGCACACCCGTTAGCAGCTCTGCCATAATTCAAATAAATGCACAGGTACAGTAGTTTTTGTTGAAAAGTAAAAAAAAAACATAGCTCATGTAAGCTGAAGTCCAAGTTTACTGAGCCAATATGTGATAGAGGAACTACCAGTCAGTTCTGATGGTGAGCTCTGCTCTCACACAGTAGTGTTTTAACAAGATAAGCCACTTCAACAACTAATGTGCAAAGAGATTGTTGTTAAAAAAGGTATTCGCTGGATGTGGCTGAAGTGCAGACAAAATAAAGTATTCAACAGTAAAATTGCTAGTGTGGTAGTCAGAGCTCGGTTTGCAGTATGTGCTATGGTGAGTTCTGAGGGCATCAGGCCTTCTGATTTGAATCTGAACTCATTTGCTAGGGAAAGTTCATTATTCCTGGGTGTGAATGCACAAACAAACTCTGGTCTGCCTACAAACATAGATCTGAGGACACGTTCACACATAATCGTTTGATTAGAATTTGACTTTGATTGCTCGCCTAATTCATTTTTAAAATGTTTCTGTGGTCAAAGACTAGTGAGTGCACACTACTTTTGATGCGGTTCAACTAGTCCGCTAGAAAAAGTGGTCTCGGGTCACTTTGAATGCAGGTGGTTTGTTATCTGGACGCAAACCAACAGGGCGAAGTCGTGTACAGTATATGAAGTTTAAACTAAACAATGACACATTCACCATGTTTAGCAAATTGCTCAGAGAACAGGGTTTTGAAAGTCCATCGAGCAGTGTCGCAACAGTACATTCTCATGCGAGACATGCCGAAGAACTTTGGAGCCTCGGAAAAAGTCGGGTGACTTCCCGCCAGTGAAGATTGACCAATCAGTGACTGTTCACAGCTGCTGGTGCGCCGTTGACTCAAGAAATATGTGGACAAGGACCAAATGCCAATCAGTTTTTCTCTGGCTTTCTCTAGATAGAAATGAGCATTTAGTGCGCATCATTGTGTGTGAACATGCCTTCAGTCTGCTTCATGTGCACCAAATACAGGAAGAGGACTAAAATGCAAAGGGGATGAAGGGTACAAAGCATGGCATTGTGGGTAAACACAACGGAGACATGTAGGACAATAGCCAGGAGTGGCTCGCAGTCTGGCATAGAAGAAGTTTTGATAGAAATGTTGTCAATCAAAGACTGCATACTGTAAGATTTGAGGCGGCTCCATGTTCAGCTCTTATGTGGTGGAAACAGAAGTTGTCTTGCACTAACCAATAGATGAGTTAGTTTTCTTCTTTGTTGTTTGTCTTGTCTTCTCCTTCAGTCATTTTTTATTTAGTGCCCTTTCTGGAAAAGATGATGATACATTATTCAAAAGGTTCGGTTTACTTCAATAAGGCCAGTCCGAAAGCAAACTCGGACCGAAAGAATCTTATAAGCCTCAATAGTACCGAGTCCCCAATTGGACTGAGTCTTGCAGACTATTAGTTGTGAATGCACCCTAAGGTTCAGTAGTTTGCCCTCTCATACAGCAATAATATACTTCAAGAGTACCATCTTGAACAAAGCAGACCCTATGACAGATAGTAGTAGAGAAGTGTTGGGTAATTCGGTCCACTCCATAAAACTGACCTGAATCGATGGACGAAATCATGGTGGCAGAGGATTTCTGCAGTCCATGTGCAATATTTTGACCAAAGCATGCCACATAAATTGTGTCAATTTGTTAAATAAGGTCATAATACACCTCATTCTAATACCATGCTGAGCTATGATAAAGGCAAGCGTCTGAACTTCTTTAGCATAAACATTTCTTGTCATCTGACAATGAACAACTAAGTAAAAGCTGGTAAAAGGCAAACAGGACAAGTAAAACATTTTGTTTCCCTTTGTTTTTCCATCACATGAATGCTAAAAAACCTGTAATTCACGTCAATGCAATTTCTTGCATTAAAAATAAAGCAATCCTCTCTTTATTTAAAGTGTAAAAGTGGAAATACACTGTTTTTTGAATGTATTGTAAGTACCTTGTACTTTAAATCACTCTTTCACATGATTCTCTCTTGTCACAGTTTCGAAAACAGCTCAGCTCAATACTGTATCAGAGCCAGTCCAAGGTGGTCTTTTTCTATGAAACAGGCGGAACAACATGTTGTCATTTGGTAGAGAATTCCCAGCCAATAATCAGACTCCAAGTCATTCAAAGTGGCACACGTAATCTCCCCTGCAGCACCTATGCAGAGTTTAGTAAACACGTCTGTCTGCAATGATTGAATCCACTCAGCTATTATGGGACAAAAAGCCTACCGGATCCCCCCAAAACCAGGCAGCTCAAAGCGTTCTTTATGAGTGAGCTGTGAGGTGAGAGTAATAGGCCTAAAGACAGTGTAGACCGTGGCTTCTCAACCTGCTACCATTGGGGCCACATACCAAAGAATCTCATTGGGCAGGGACTGAATAAATCTCCCTCCACGGCTGATTAATTGAATCCAATGGCTGGGGTGTCATGAGGAGGAGAGAATAGGATGAGAGAAAGTCGGGTGCTGTCAGATGAAGGGTGGGATTGAAGCTGGGGGTTACTAACAGGATACATCACTCCAAACAGGCATGTTAAAAAGAAAGTACTCCCTGTTTTACTGCTCAGATTCTACATATCAGGACATAATGGAGAAAAATCACCAGGTCCTTGCCAAGTATAAAACTTAAGTAAATACAACCTGCATATCCCTGTGCCATTATTTGTTCAACAAAAAAAACAAACATTTCAAAATGCTGAAAGGCAGCGTGGTAAAACTAAGTACACCCCAGTAAAGCAATAGCTTTTGGAACCACCTTTACTCAAATCACTGTGATGGAATTTCCGTCCACTCTTCTTTACCAAGTTACTTCATTTGACCCGGTTATTTCCAAACCCTTGATCCCTTTCCTTTTCCCAGCCATTCTGTTGCAAATTTACAGCAGTATTTGAGACCATTTTCACATTTGAATGACCGTATTTTTATTAAATGACTTGATAACTGCAACATGTCCGGGTTCTGTGGCTACAAAACAAGCCCAAACCATCACACCTCCACCACTGTGCTTAACAGTTGGTATGACATGTTGATATCTGTTGACATGCTAGGTTGTTTTCGCCAGATTTGTAACCGTGCATTATGATCAAACATCTCTACTGTAGACCACTTGTCTTGACATTTCTAGAGGTTAAATCAGAAGTCTTGATGTTTGTACAGATACGTGTTTGAAAAACAACCTGTTTGGTTTTTAATTGAAGACTCATTTCCTTGTAATCCTACCAAACAAGCCATATCTGTTCAGTCTTCAGGTACATAAAAATCGTTGAAGTGCAAGAGGGTGTACTCTGTTTTACAGCTGCATATTAAGTGCTGATTTGTGTGCCTTCACCAATGCTTCAGTCATTTTCACAGCCATCACTCATTTTGTAGCTGTCGTTTGTACACATCCTAAGAAGTTACAGATCCACAAAGTGAAATGAACCATCTCAATGACAAGCAGCAGAATAACAAGATGTGAAGAGAGATTAGTAAGAGTCTGAAAACGATCACAACATAACAAAACCTAAAAGAGCTTGCATGCTAATACCTGTATGATCTGATCCCCCTCGAGTCAACACAACTTTCAATTCTAAAGGTAAACAAGGGACTGTGAACAATACTGCTTGGACTGCCGCTCTTGCTCTTGTGATTAAACTGCAAAAATAAGAACAAAAGAAAGTACTTCATAGGTTGCAGATGACTGGATCAAATGGGGGCATATCTAAATGCATACTATTAAGAAGAGTTGCTTTTTTGGTGTAAGATGACAGTTGATGCATAGTCAGCACAGTGATGCACCCACAAGTTAATTAAGAGTCTTGGCAACTATCTAAAGCACAGCTGAATACAGTCAAGGAGGTATTAGAGGACCTTTCCAAACTGACATTCCATCATTTATATATGGTGAGGTCAGTGAAACAAAAAAAGAGAAAGAAAAAATAATGTTGAATTATGAAGCTCTGTAGCGTCTCACATTTTTCCTCTGTCACTGACTCTGAGGTATGTTTGCCTCATTATCTTCTATCTGGCCGTTTGAAACAGGTATAAACACTTATTACTTAAGAAAAAAAAGTTATTTTTCTTATACATTCTCCTAAATTGACACTGATAAAGCGGTTTAATCAAAAGCAAAGTTGTGGAGATCAGATATGTGTCTGATTTTCCTGAATACAGCCTGTAGCCTCTCTCATATTGGTTAGTAGTTCCATACATCATGCAAATAAAGATACCTATCCTTTTACACTTTATGGCTGATGTCCAAGTAAACATCTCTCTGATTAGAAACTGTTCTTGGGGAGTTGGAATCTGATCTGAGATCATCACTGAATTAAACATTTGGGATCAAATACCAAACACAAACCGGAGTAAATTTTAGCTCATTTCAAACATAATATCTGTCTCTTGTTAAAAAGCGTTACAAAAGACAATGACCGAGTCCCAGATGTGCAATACGTGGTAGCAAAACAGGCTTCCAAGTTAATTACGGCATACAAAGCTTAAATAAAAATAATGCAAAAATGCTCCATACACTGTATAACAATGAGAGTTAAATCCTAACACAAACCACAATGTGTTGTACCTAAACTTCACAACTTGCATTATTTATAATCCTATCCAGTTCCCTACCTTTATACAATTTTTCATGTTGAGGAAGTTGATGCAAAAACCTTTACAGTACTCCAAAAAAGCCCAATGACTGACCAACTCTTCTTATTTTCTGTGACACTTATAGCACCAAACTTACCACGCTGGAATCCTTAAAATACCTTCCCTGGGGTAAGAAGGAGATGGGGGCTACATGTGCAGACATCTTTGTAAGAAAGAAAGGTGGGGGTCAGGACGAAAAGGGGTGTGGTCAGGGCAGAGGTTAAATGTTTGGCATTTTATGTCAGAAATCAATCTTTCCTGTCATAAGTGAGAAGGGAAGTTTTGTTCCAGAAGAGACTACCCAAGACAACCACTGGCTGTGGATTTGAGCCGCACGCAAGATCCATGTACAATCCGTTAAGATATCAATTTATTTTTGGTAAGCATCCCTATGGCATGCAGAGGCAAAATCTGTTTTTGACAATCTCCTCTGCTGTTTATTTTCTGTGAATGTTGGATGACAGCACCCTGTCAAAGCATTGTGAAGATAATCTCCTGATCCAATTCAGAAATAGGCTGTTCTCTGATTAAACAATGGTATTACGTGAGCTCGAGTGGACGGGAGAGATGGGTAGATGCAGACTGAAACAAAGACGGACACTGAGAGCTCTGAGAGGAAGACGGGGTGACAGATAAGAGAGTTAGAGACAGAGGGGCGAGAAGCAGTAATGGCCGATGTGTGTTGACAGGCAGGCGGGTCTAATAGGAGCTGCTGTAGCAACGTGCACCCATCCAACCCCTGCCCCCAACCTTCTTGCTTGTTCACTCATTTGCTTAACAAGTTCATTTGTGCGTAGGCCTTCATCGGGGTATGGCAGTCAAGTGATGCGCGAGACTGGCCCGCAGAGCTGTTGGCCCTTGCAAGCTGTTCACCTGCATCCTACTCACCCCCCGCACAACACAGCATAGACGTGGTATCCAATAATGCCAGCAGTGCACTCAAATGGTGTGTGAATACTGGCTTCAAGCTGCAGTATTTCCACACCATCAGCTACAGAGCTGAAATTCAAGTTGCTCCTCCATAATTAGCGCACAGGAGCTGCTTCGATAATCAGCCACTTTAATACTTATTGTTCCATCTTCTGATTTTGCTGTCTATAAGAGGGGGGGAAAGTAATATTTTTTTTAGAATTTGATGCATTTCTTTGACCTATGTGTTGGTAAACACATAAAACAGCACCTTTCTCTCTTTCAGAGGGCAGCAGAAGCCTTTTGCCATGTTGGATTCAGTCAGCTGGAAGTTGGAGGACGATGATGAAGTGCCTAAGAACCCTGAGGCTGCGCAATTATGAAGTACATGACATCTGCAGCACCATCAGTCATGTTTTTACTGTAAAACATTCACTTATCCTGCAAATTACATTAAGGAGACTCCAAAGACATACAGAGCTGAGTAACTTTGGGGTTTGATGATCAAATTGAAGTAAATATTAAAATAATTCAATATAATTTGGATACAGGGCTCCCTGCATTGGAATATAACAGGGATCACCAAATCCAGACCTCCTGAGTCCTGCAGGTTTTTGATATGTCCCTACTATAAGTCCCTGCCTGGGTTAAAAAAAAAAGTTATCCAACAGCTTGTTGTCAAGTTCTACACAGGCTTTATAATGACCCATTATTTGAATCTGGTACAAGAGGGGAACCTTTCAAATCTGCAGGACATTGGCTCAAGAAGTCTGGACGTGGTGATCCCTATCCCTATCTACTATATGTGGCCTTTTCCAAATTTATACCTCCTTCACTATCATATTTTAGATAGAAAATCAAACAAACAAACAAACAAACAAAAGGAAATAGGTAAACCATTCTTTGAGAAAAATTACAGGATTTTTTTTTCCTAAACTATCTCAGTCCAAGTTATTTTTTGAGTTTTGCCTCTTTGACGACTATTTTAGTTATTATCATTATTATTTCTGGGACAAACTGTTTCAAGAAAGGACAGTGTGAGGTTATCCACTGTAGTTCCTTAAAAAAAAGAGGCATCAAACCATCAAACTAAACACCTGCTCTTGTTTCAGCCCTCATCACTGGAGCCGCTGTTAACAAACATCATCTCCACGGAGTCGCCCTCAATCCTTGTTCTCCATAGCTAGTAGGGATGCAACGGTACAGTGTGGCCACGGTTCGGTTTGTATCACGGTTTTTGGGCCACGGTAACGGTTCGGTT
>JAPMNP010256810.1:0-10226 GCA_029874935.1 Atherina boyeri | reverse complement strand
TTAAATGAGAAGTTTGTCATTTTGAGAATTACATTTTGTGGTGAAATGTTTGATGAAAATATTGATAAAGGGTATATTTCTGAATGTAATGCTCTGTAATGCCCTGGCTCCTGTATCTGTAAGGCTTCTTAAGTCTGACTGATTAGCTCCTTTGCCCGAAATGACAGAGTGCACCACAGCTTCTCCTTCGTCTTGTTTGAGGCACGCCAAATTAACCACTAAGCAGGCATAAAGCAAATGTCTTTCATGGTGATGAACTGTAGATAAGTAAAGGACAAAGTCAAATAGTTTGCACAGTTTAGGATCAGTTGCTTGTACTAGACAGAGGAGTTGACACAAACAGCACAGCAGCAGCTTCTGATAAACTGTGGTTTAACAGGCTGCTGTTTGATACTGGTCCATATTTATTTGTTGGTTTTGGGTTGTTGTTTTTTTTTCCCTCTTGAGCTGGTTATCTTTCAGTTAATTGTATTCTAATATGTGAGCAAAAGGACAGAGGTGGCCATGAAATTATTCTCTTAACCCCAAACATCCCAGGTAACAGTTCACTTTCCAGCCCAAATGGCATCCTGGGATTTATGTTTATTAGACAATAACTACTCACTGCTGGAGCCCAGGACGTCCTTTGGTCCTGGAGACATGGGCTCAACACAGTATTGACATAGACAGTCCTTCCCGTTAAAGGTCACCCTGTCCCCGGCGGGGAACGGTCGTCTGGAAGACAAACAGTCAACAAAACATGAGCTTCCGCCCCATGGCAAGCGTAACGGTTTATTTGTTGAGGACTGCAGGTCATCTGACAGGGCTGAAGATGACAGGGACCCTTGATGAGGATGCGTGGCAACATTGTCTGCCTGAGGAGCCTATTTAGTCAGACAATGTACATAAACGACACACAGCATCCTACTGTACACTGTCATCTGCAATTCCTGCCACCCTCAACATTGTTTTTCATAACACTGAATGAGAAGGTTATACACCCTGCAGGCTGTAGAAATGGGCATTTGAGACCATTTTTGTCAGAACCAGAAAATAAATCAGTGCAAAAACTTGACTTCAATGTTTTATATACAGAAGAGATATTTTAATTATGAATTCAATCAAGAGGAAGAAAATACTCCAAAGCCCTTTGTTTCTTTCAAATTTAAACATATTACAATCTTCCTACATCAGTCTCATTGCTGTTTTTATCTCAGCTGTATCTTACTTGCAGATGGTGCAGACGAAGCAGGCAGGGTGATAGGTCTTGCCCAGGGCAGTGACCACTTCTCCCTCAACAAAATCCCCACAGCCATTGCAGCGGGTGCCGTGCATGCGTTGGTAGTCCAGCGTGCACAGATACTCTCCATTCTTCATGAAGAAGCCCCCCTGTGCGAGGTCGCAGCCGCATACTATATAGGACACGCACACACATTTGCTCTCGTTTAGTGCTCTGCACATAAAGCCAGCCAACTCCTCCATGCATCAGTGGCTTTGTTAAGGCTGTGTAATCCTGAGAGGCAAACTGAGTGCGTGAAATGGATGTTGACTAAAATGTCACTGAAAAATAAATTTTAACTGCTCAGTGTATGACAGTGGGAAGTGTAACAGACAAACCTTCAATCAATATAGTTAACAGCAATGCAAATAGAAAAAAAGAAAGAAAAAAAACTATACCTCCCGGTGATGTGAATGCATTTAGAGCTTGTCTGTCAATCAGCACTTAGACTGTTTTGAATTGTCCTTTTAGAGGCTGACCACTTGATGTAACAACAATTCTATAATTGTTTATCAAGGGAAATGGCCTTGATCTGTTCTTGAAGATAACTGGCCCCAAATACTGTCTAATATAGTTTCAGCTTCCAACAAGCTTCCTTCTATTCAAATATAACCTTGTGCTCTGCACAAAAACAATTTGCAAAAGCAGAAATGCTAACTGGGAAAGAATTATGCCTTATAACAGAGTTTCTGACTCAAAAGACTTGCTGTTTTAAACATGACATCCAAAATTGACTTCAGCGGCTTCATGATAAAATGTTATACTTCTTACATGGATCATCGTTTGATGTACCGATCTTCTAACTAGTTAGATTATAAACAGGATTTCATAATGTTTTTGCCAAAGACCATAAATTTTTCAATGAACACAAATGACCTGTGGTTGATAAATCAAGACAAAGAGGGAAACATTTTGCCAAAAAGATTACGTTTGAGGCAAAAAGCCACAGTGTGCTATTTGAAAAGCTCCAGTATACCCTAACTTGACATTAAAACTGACTCCACTTGTCTTTGGAGGTCCAGTGGAGAGATTAAATAAAATTTCTTGAGAAAAATGTTCCCTAAATTAGGATTATGGTGATAATTATGAGCAACAACATAAAAAATGTTGGTCCAAAAGCTGTTGAATTCTCATAAACGTCAAGACACGCAGGGACTCCAACCGACAGCAATATTATTGTTGCCTTGTGACCACATCAACTAGAAATATTCTCTTATAAAACTGACATCATTAAAGACATGTCAGTTACAGTGCTACAGCAAAATCTGCATATTTCCTGCAAATACAATATAAGGTTTCATCCCAATGAAGGCATGTGGTCATATGCATCATATTCAAACCACCAAATTATCGCCTGCCAAATATAATTCACCTTCCCAGCAGCCCGGGAATTCCATAGCCATTTGGGAAGGCCACAGAGAAGAGGGAAAATATTCTGATGCTTGAGACAACTGCACCTAATATTTCTTATGCAAAGAACCACGCTAGATCCACGGGATGAATGGGGCGGGTGAGGGAGAGAATCGGAATTAATTGCATTAGGGCTCAGGGATGATGAGATTAGCTTGTGAGCTAACTGAGTTCGAAGAGATTTGGTGGCCCCTGTCTGTGATGTCCAGCCACCTCCACTTTTCATCAGATGCATGGCATTACACAAAATAACCTTTAGGAAACCTGATAAAGTCGATTTATGAAATTGAAATTAAAAAGAGTTCCAGGAAGCTGAAAGGTTTTGCATTTGGCAATCTAATTTAATTAGAAAAATTTGCAAAAAGATCTTATTTGGGACAGGGTATCAGCTGACAGTTATTATTAGTCACCCTGTAGTATGAGGACAAGCATGCTGAGACGGTGGTTGTTAAAACTGACCTCATGTCCCCTTTGACAACTGTTAACTAGTTGTAAAGGACAGAATTAGGTACTAATCTGTGTTAATCTCGTCATAGGTGAACTAAGATAACTCTTTAACAGTGTTCCCATCCCAGATTAACCGCTAAAGTTCATCAGGACAAGTCCAGGTCAGAGAAAGACTTTGGGTCTGCCATCGGCAGCAACACTGTTATTGTGCCAAAATCCCAGAGATGAGCACTAACAACGCTTAAGACAGGTGGATTATCATGTTGTCACATTGCAAAGGTATGGATGGTACTTCAATTGAATGAAATTTTGAATTCAAATGAGTCATGCCACCATGCTGACCACGATGGAAAGGACACTGCAATTTAGAAAATTCCACTGCTTCAGCTTAACATCGTGAGACTGTGATCATTGAGTGTTCTTAGCTTCACTACTATCAGATTCTTCTTTTTACACATGGAAAGGAAGCAAATCTTACTTTATCTTAAAATATAATTTTTTATGCAGGCCACTGAATGAAATGTAAAAATTGCCCTACTATCATGCCAGAATCAGATTTGCAATGATTTTTAAAACTTCACACTTCAGATGCACTTTTTCACACAACTCCCATGTTGTTTTTCCTCTGGTCAGGGAAAAAAAAAGCCTATCAAAGCTCCTTAAGGGCTTATCTCTACATAGTAAAAACATCACTCAGTAAGCACTGGTAAGAAAAATAAATTAATAATTTGATAAATAAATACAAAACAAACTATTAAATGAAATGAAATTAAATGAAATTAAATGAAATGAAATTAAATTAAACAACAACTACTGACGATAAAAAAAAGCTCAGAATTTTAGGAAGCCCATGTATTATTCTGTGATTGTGTTCATTTACCTTTGCAGGTGAAGCACTTGAGGTGAAAGTGCTTGTTCTGCACCCGGAGAACCTCACCCTTACATGGCTCCCCACATTTGTAGCACTGGATCAGGGGCTTCTCTGTAGAGTGGTGGTGGTGCGTGTCCTGTGCATGAGCCACTGCAAGAGTTGAGACATTAGCATTACCACTGAGGCGTAAAGCTGATGAGTCAGTTTTTGTGACATTGCTCTTCGTCTCTTCATCTGACGAGAACCTTATTCTGCAGCATCACACAAACACCACAGAAAAAGATCCACTGCTCAGAGCATGTTAAAGGTAAAAATAGGACCAACAGTGAGCGGGACAGCACATCTTAGAGTTCACAGCCAGACAGGCTCTGTGGAGAACAGCAACCTAAATATAGTCCGTCTTGATCAGTTGAGGACAGACAGTTGAAATGGGGAGAGGAGCAGGGAAAAGGCACAGCAAAGAGGTATTAATAAAACCAGCTATGCTATTTTCATCCTCAAAGAGAAGTGAAATCTAAAGTTACATCTCATTTTGATGCATTTTTTTCTACTCAGTTTATCCTTTCAGTAATCATTTCCTTTGTTTAAAAATAGTAGTTGTCCATTCTTTGCTGTGGACGTTAAAAAGCTCAAGTAATGATTGCTGTGGTTCGATATCTTACTCTGTAGAAACTGTGAAGAAAAGACACAATAGAAGGTATCAAAGAACCGGTTCTGAAGCCAAGTTTTTTTGACAGTGTGTAGGAGCCAGAAAAAGAAAGAAGAGAAAGAGGAAAGGCTCATGATTAAATAAGATATTGAACTACAGCAATTAAGAGGTAAAAGGCAGGAATGGCACTTATGAAACAAGTGGTGAGCCAAGCTAACAGTTCTATTTCTGTACCTTGGTGCTTTTACCTAAAGCTTATATTAGCATGCTAACAAGCTGCTAATGACTTAACGTGTTCAGTGTTTGCAAAGCTTTTCACATCACGTTTTACCACAGAAACTTGGCATTAAACTTTGTTCAACTTTTACTGTAGGTGAAACAGGTAAATCCCCACAATCACTGAACCAATTTAGCGTTGCTAATATGCCATCACAAGCCACTAAACTCGCTTGTTTGTGGTAATATAACCATAATAATGACAGATTTAGACATCATTTTGTTTCTGGGGGTTATTGAGACATCCTTTGTAATCATATAACACAGAGAGGTTGTTATCAGCTTGCTTTATCTTTACTAGCAGCGCCAGCATAATCTTGATATCTATGATATGGCAGCCTGCAGCCTCCTCAGTACAAAGTTTGGTGGTCCCTGACATGCACAGGCATTAATCCCCTGCTACTGTATGGGATGTAGCGACTGCTGCAGTGCCGCACTGCACACAGCTTATCAGCTGCCTACGACCAGCAGATTATTTCACAGTCAGAAGCTTTAACTAGCGAAGCAGCCTCTTTCTTTTATCCTTCCATTTTCCTTCTCTATTTTTGAAGATACATAAACGCACGCACACAAAAGATGAGAATACAAATGAAAGGATCTTTGCTCTTTTTGCTCTGCAATGAATCATTAGTCTGCAAGGCTAAAATAAGACACCAGCAAAGGGACAGAAATAGCATCATGAACGATCAATGGTCTACCAAAGAGAGATGTTACTCTGGATTATTGAGTGGGATGTAAACTTGGCCTCGCTTGTATCCCACTTTTACAGTTATAGTAACTTTCCAATGTCATCAGAGGGTCTGATTGCAATGAAACCAATTTGGAAAGAGAGACTCGTCTTTAGACTTGTTTTAATGAGACACTTGAGCGGTCTCTTCTAGGGGCTAAAATGTTGCGTGACAATTCTTTTGGACCCAGTTACACCAGCAACGCAGCATCTATTCGTAATTTGGAATAGAAAGGTGCTGAGAAGCAGTCGAGAGAAAATTAACAGCAAGAAGAAAAACATAAAATACTGTATCAAGAGGGAAGCAGGCATGAAGGTGGGTTATAAGGGGAGGATTTGTCTCCCTGGTGTCTCTGATGTGATTACACTCAGCAGGACAATGAGTCATATCTGGGTGAACCAGACTGCTGTGACAGTGAACTCTCAGCAGCTCTGTGTGTGACATTGCACCTTCATGGAAAAACACAGACCATATGGGTAACTGCACACTGCAAAGTATCCAATCTAAGAAATGATTTTAAGCCTCGTGCACATGCTGGAACAACTTAAAGGACAAATCCTTCCATTAAAACTTGACTTAAATTTCCTTAGTTTTGGTTGTGATTTCTATCAACAATGACGGCACAGTTGTCATGATTATTGGGAACATAATGGAGATCCGAAAAACCTGCTCATCTTCTCTGTCATCCACAATAACCACCTCTCTCTCTAACACTGTATTTTACCTTTGTTATCTTGAGTGATGTTCTGGTTACTCTCTGATAAAACGACAGGTCTGCCATGTCTATGTGACCTACTACTATCACCGGACTCCATCATAGAAATAACAACTGTGATTGATTGTTAACGAGGGTTACAAGGATTACCCAGGACCAGTTTTAACCCAAACTTTTGCCGAACCTTTAACAAACCATTTCGGATTTAGAACATTAACATATTGTCTAAAGCAGTGACAACAAGCACATATGGGGAATTAAAAAGTGTAAAAAATTACTATTCTACCCAGCCTCCTGAGTTAAAATCCAGCTGACAGTTTAAGACATTACCAGACAAGGTCAAGATCCTGACTTTACAGGTGACATTACACATTATTATTGGTTGTAAACCTGCGCTTAATGCAGTTGCTGTATTTCCCTACTACAAATATTATTTAAATGGACAGATTCAAATTGTATTATTGATATTCAGTATGACTACTTGCACAATTAAGTCAAGTTTGATCTTAAATGCACAGAAGTTGTCTCGAAGGAATGGAGATTTTGATAGATGAAGCTGTTTTTTTTATATATAAAAACCAGGATTCAATCATGAGCTGACATGGAGTCTTAAAGTGCATCTTACCTCTGATGTGTTTGAACACCTGACAAGAGCAACAGAAAAACAGGTGAATGAGAGCAGCTTTATTGGGAACTTGCTTGAATAGATAATACATTTAAATGTTTTTTGTTTTTATAAAAACTTGCAAAGAGATCAAATAGGATGAAACTTTGGAGCATATGCAGGCCACCAAAGCCCACCAAAGTATATGTGCAGGAAAGATATGACCTCAAACTGAATTATCTGGGTTGGAAAGCTTTGATTTAGTACAATTTCCATTAGACTAACATGTTTAGGCTACATACATTGAAAAAGTCAGGTTATGATTTAATATAACAATTTGTTTTTACTAGCATCATGGAAATATGCAGAATTGTTGTAGGGAAATCAGTTGTCCATACAGCACTGTAATGTCATACCAACTATCCATTAGTACTGTATGTAGTGTAGATGGCTTCACTGACTAATGTCTTGTAAAAGACAGTTATTACCGTTCTAGGAGTACGTAGGTGGCTCGCTAATAGCCTTTGCCTCAGTGGTATTCAACAAGATAGATTGTAAGGCAGCAGTTTACCTGTATCTGATGCTTCCTTTGCCACCTATGCACATTTTCCGTTTGTTATTTTTGCTCCATATGTGTTGTTTAAACATCCATACTTGTCATTTTCTAGCCTGAGAGCCACAAAGTGTGATGCAGACACATTATTCTTTCATGACTCTGATGATTGATATCAGCTTACAGACAAACTGAACCAAATTTTTAGAATGGAAATTGTGACGGTTGTTTATGTTAGGTCCTTTGGAAAGCAATTTCATTTAACTTTTCTAATAAGTTTGTTTACAGTCTTTCTTTATCAGTCACTTTTTTTGGTCAGTTGTTGTGCAGACGTTGCCTCATTATTAAATCACTCATAATTCATTTGCAATGGACTTCAATTATCATGATTGACAAACTTAATAGGAAAATTAATAATAACTAGATGCTTTTGGGGCCCAAGAACAGAACATTGTTTTGAACAAGACAAACAGCATAACAAGAAGTTTCGAACACAGGATATTATTATTCTGTAAAGTCAAATGTAGAGAAAATGCAGTAACTGCAAGGTAAGATTTGTCATAAGTTACATGAAAGCTGTAGATGAATAACTCAGTGCATGCTCATTCACAATAGAATATTAATATCAATGAATGACTCTCAAAGCATGTTACTGAGGGGCTTCCAAAGGGGGGAAAATGGGATATTTAAATGTGACTGTTTTTCAATAAACGAGAAATGAGCCCAGGAAGACAATGTATAAGAATGGAGTGGAGGTCTTACTCTCGCGTGATTGGTTGTTTGTCTCGTTTGTCTCTGTGTTGGCCCTGTGATGGATGGGCAACCCAGCCAGGGTGTCCCCCGCTACTTGCCTGATAGCAGCTGGGATAGACTCCAACCCCCCTGCAACCCTGAACTGGATTAAGTGGCAGTAAAAAAAAATGCTTGAATGGAAGGTCATACACTTGGGACTGTTTTCTTCCCTCCCACAGGGCTCTATAACACTGACCTGCTCTACCAACTCTTTAATCAACTGACTTAATCCTGTCTTTAAATTAAACATATGATGAAACTAAGATTATAAAGTAAAAATCTATAATCAGATGATGCATTTTAAACTAATTTAATTGGCTATTTAACTGAATGAAGAAGTCTTTTTATGCATCATAAGAAGAAATACAGGAAAACTAAAGCAGTTATGAACTAAAGTAAAATAAAATCTGAATCCCCCACACATGCACCATCTCCAAACAAAAATAGATTATTCCTGAATGTAACTGGCGAGCTGGCACAGAACACACAACACACTGAGATTCACACATCACCTCTTGTGTTGGAGTTTACTTACAGATGATGTCAAGCCTTGGCAACAAACTGATTCCTCATCCCGCATCGATCCAACCTCTCAGTAAGACGGTCAAAAGTTAATAAAATAGGATTTAAAAATTTAAGGACAACTAAGGACTAAACATTCACAAAGTCATGTTTGGGAGTGGTAATCAGTGATCATTTCAAATATACATCCCTTATGTTTTCTTAGTCCAAAAGCATGAATGATTCTGTAAGAAGTTTTTGCCCATTAGCAAATTTAAGCTCACATCTCCGCTTTCCTGACAGCTGATTTTCATTCTCCCCTTAGTTTTTATTTTGTCTCCACCAAGTCATCACTGAAATACAATGATATTTTCCTAATAAATGACTGACTGTATTTCTAAAAGGTTTACTTTTGTTCTCCAGCTAGTCACTAGCCTTTAATGTTTGGCATTTGGAGCTGAGTTGATACAGTAGTGCTCAAAAATAGGATTTTTTTCCTCCAGAGCCACTAAAATGCTTAAAATTCTCCTTGTGGTTTTCTGACTACAATATAAACCTTTCACATTACTTTGTTTAACCTGTGTTGATACAAAAACATCAATCAGAGTGGCTTTGAGCGTACACATCTGTTAAGATGCCAAGAATTCCCCCTTTTGACCCTGTTTGGGTGTCTGACTCGCTATTTCTAAAATTGGAGAGTGTCAGCAGGGGACAGCCCAGTATGGAAAAGTCAACATTGCTAACGTCATAACAGGTTGAAAAAAAATATCCAAGACAGATGTTTGGATCCCACGTGCAGAGGACCTAAAAATCTGAGGTTTGGATGGGAAGCTAAGGGTGAAGTGTTTTTCCAGTGGCTGCGCAGAGTTGGGGAAAAGCAGAAATGGAGACTTTACAACGTGCATCTTAAAAACTCAAAGGAGCAATATGAAATGAGCGGTTAATGCTCTCGAAGGATTGCACAGTTTTCTGTGTACGGAATTGTTACTTCAAGGACTTCAATAATATTGATTTGAAGTAAATCCATTAGTGAGTCTTCAGTAGCTCATGTGAAAGCAGCAAAATGGAGCTTGATTTGCTGGAATGTACATTATATAACAGTATAAATAAGTTAGTAAGGGGTACATGAAGCAAGCTCAGCACAGTGCAACTTACTGTGAAATATACAGTCGTACAAAATTTTTCCTAGTGCTGCTCACATTCCTCGTTCTGGGCTGCATGTGTTGGCTGTGCTGACAGAGTCATCTGTCCTGCCTCATCACCAGAGGATAAAGTGACTGATATGAGCCTAAACACACAATGAACACACACACACCCTCAAACACGCTGATGAGGGAACAATAACCAGCAGAGCATCCCGAAGCCAGGCCCAGAGAAAAAAAGGGGGCTTCTCTCTCTACCCTTTATAGTCAACCCACCCCC
>JAPMNP010255505.1:0-11439 GCA_029874935.1 Atherina boyeri | reverse complement strand
TTCGTAAGTAGGACTTAAGAAAAAATTTGTTCCTAAGAACGGTTGGTGAATGAGGCCCAATGTCTTTGAGGGTTTTCGCATGTGTGCAAAAAAACAATTTAATAGGGTACAATGTGTATGAAAGCGCTAGAGTCCCATGCCGAGTCATCCAAACACATGGAGTTATTATAGTGTGTGTAACGTTTTAGCTTCATCAAATTCACCTGTAAAATACATGGTGCTAGCTAAGTTTGAGCCAGATACTCGTACGGATAAAACATTTTTGACGAGTACGAGCATAAGAGTAAAACCAAAGACAGTAAAAGAGTAAAACTGGTCAATATTTGTGCTCGTGCTGAGGGAAAATCCTCATAGGTAACAGGCTGTCTTCACGCTCTGTGATTGCCAGTCACACGCAGCGCCCGCCCCCCTCTCTCGCACACACACAGAAAGTGACTGAGGTGAGAGACGGAGGCGAGCCTCTATTTCTCTGATACTTAATGATCAATTAATCGATCGTCGATTAATTATGCCCATCCCAAGTACTAACCCATTCCCTTTTTAAGACCGGTGAGGCTAACATTAGTCAGCTAGCTGCTAGAGCTGTAACTACTCCAGCCACCGCAACTAGGGTGGATCAGCACACGTCTTTCAGATCTATAGACATTTGTTTGTTTGAGAATTAAATGAACATAAACTCATGGAATTTGGTAGGGTTGTGAAATGGGTATTGAAGTTTTTCAAATGTTTTTAAAATGGTCTTAAAAAGTCTTAAATTTAACCTGTAGAAACCCTTTTTTACATTTTATAAACAATATATTACATTTATTCTTTTTTTATCTGGATTTGTATATCTCTTGTATTGATTTGTGTATTTTGTTTATTGATTTCTTTGCTTTCTATGCTTAATTGTTTTTGTTTCAACACTTGCTGTCTAAACTCTTCATTTCCCGGTTATCTTACTGTTAAACGTTCTTTATTGCTCTGCAGCGATCAAGTCATCACTGAGGCCAAGTCCCTTCAGAGGAAACGTGTATAACATTTGGGGAAAAGTCAGATTTTCTGGTAGGAATGAAATTTTTTCATCTAATTTTTGTCTCGTTGCCCTTGCTGCATATATATGACAAGCATTAATTAACAAATGTGACGTTTTTCCTTGGTAAATATTTTAACTTCTTACTTTTGGGAATTGTTAAAAGAAAGGGTTGATCTCAAAGCAGGCACGAAGCTCCTGACGGTAGGAATATTCCTCGGTTGTTTTCTGGTGTTTAGAATTTAGCTCATAGTTCACCAGTTTGGTTTCCCCCACATAGTTTTGTCACTCTTCTTTTGTGTGAAGACCTGAGTGGAGTCGCTGCATGAGGAGAGAGTGCTGGTGCCTGAGGAGGTGTTCAGCAAGTGTGCCGGTTTCTGTGCACAGTGGGGATGATGCAGAATGAAATGAGTGTGACAGTTGTATGATGCTCTGGACAATACTCCCTCCATAAATATATATCTGTCACTGTCTGTAGCATAGCATCATCTACATTTCTTACGTTTTGTACTTTTGTTACTTCTGTTCAGCTGTTGTACGTTTACTACACGTTCATTGAATAGGACATATGTGGCATTATGATCTCGTCTTGTGTTACATGTAAGTTTTGTGAGCCATTTTGGGATCAAACAAACTTTATGAATGTTAAAGCATTGCCACTCAACCAACAGCATGCCGTTACTGTAAACAGCTGCGGGAGCAGGTGTCACAAAAGGTGTGAACCTAATGTGAGTTTTCAATCTGAACTCTGTCATGTTTGACACCTCCAGGCTCAGACCAGGTGATGGAGGTGTGCTACAACACGGTTAGCAGGAGCCTGAGTATTGTCCCAGACCGAAACACTGAACATCTGACCACAGTCCCCGAGGAGAGCAACTCTCCCTGTTTCCTTATCTTTGATGGCGTCGGCCTCACTGAGGATGGACTGAAGGAGTGGTTAAGGCTGTGTGCCAAGCAGGTAGGCTTTGTAATAGCTGTGCACCTGGAGCATTGTGTAGGTCTTTCATCATGCTGTTTTGGACCAGAGTAAGGAAATAAAGGGTTGTACAAGCACAAAGCTGATGTTTCTCTTTGATGTTTGCAGAGGCAGGCGAAGAAAACAAAGAAGACTAAAAATACCTTGTCGCCACAAGAAATCAAGAGCATACATGTGAGCGTATATTGACTAACTAACAAGCTCAGTGCTGCAGGGAATTATACTCCACTGCACAAGACATCATTATAATTGAATAAAGTAATTCATAGTAATTGTTTATGATATGATTAATGATAATTGATTTAAAGATACCAACCAAGCAGTATTTTAGGTTGTGTAGATACAAAGTCCAAAAACTGCAGTAACCTTTTTTTTTTTTTATCATTATTGACAAGAAGTGAGATTATATCACATGCAGTGTTCTGAAAAATATAAATATGTTCATTTGTAAATACTAAGCCAGGTTTTCCTTTGGTTTATTTCTTATTGATACCTTTGACTAAACTTGATGTTTCTCTTTAGATTACCCGCCATTTGGACCCACTGCCACCAGGCTACTTCTACAATGGCTACCTATATGTGGACATATTTGGAGAGAAAAGAAACTTCCATCCCAGTATCCTTTTTTCCAGAGTGGTCAACCCCAGTTCAAGCACATCTGTCACTTAGGCTTGTTTATGACTACGTTTACACTCCAGGCCAAATGTGGACTAAATCCGATTTTTCGAAATCTGATTTTTTTTCCAGCTGACTGTTAACTTTACAAGTAAAATGTGACCTGTATCAGACTCCTGTATAAACGCGCAGTGGCCCCAATGTGGCCTTGACATCACTTGCATGCACAATTTGATAGAGTGTAAACAGGAAGTCACTACTACACGAAAAAACAGCTACTCAGTTAAATAGTTTAGCCATAAAATTATGGAATGAGTTTATTCAATTAATCAACAAGTTACTGTATAAATAAAATCCAATGCACTTTATATTCTAAATGCAAACATCAGGTAAAACACATACAGTGAAACAGTGAAAAAGCTCGTCTACATGTCTGAATAACGTTTGGAACTACAGGACACATCTTCGTCTGCAGATGTCACAAGTCCGATGTTTCAAAACACACTTTACCTGTTAATATCTGCACACAATGCCTGTTTATTAATTGGTTATGTTTGATGTTGAGGGAAAACAAACACAGACTACAAACATGAAAGAAGCAGAGAGAAACGCCTTTAACAGGATGTGCACGCTACAGCTCGACAGATCAGAATCGGTAGCACGGATGACGTGGCTCTACCAAAGATGACGTAAAAGTCGCAAACCAGGTCGCATTGCCGTTTAGTTTGCAGTCATATTTGAAAAGATCATATTCGAAACCACCTCCTGATGTGACCCAAATCGGATTTGAAAAACTCAGATTTGAAGCACTTGGGGGCGTTTAGACTGGCAAAAAAAATATCTGAACTGTGTCACTTGAGGGCAAAAAAATACGATTTGGTGTGTAATGTAAACTGGGCCAAAAGCTCTAAAGCAGGGATCTTCTACATTTGTCAGGCCAAGAACCCCCAAAAGATGGAGCCGTGACTATCATACAACTGAATGGAACGTGTAATGCCACTTATACAGAATTAGTCAGTGAGATATGCAATGTTGACATTGAGTCACGGGGCCTACTTACTGGCACGAGTAGTCCACTTGACAAACCGGCCATGGCTCTTGCTCCATCAGTGCACAACGCAAGACCTTTGACAAACTTTACTTATTAGATCCCACCATAACAATGTCTATAGAATTTATTGTAACTGGCCAATCCTGGGAACCCGGCAGAGCCAGCGTGTAACGTACGGGCTTGTGCTTGGCACAGAAGCGATGGCGGGAATGGCCTAGGCTCGTCTCCTGCTGTGTTCAGCTTGAGGGAACTGCTGTGTGTGTGTGTTGCTGGATGTGGGCATTTCTGCCTGAACGATAACATTTTCTACCTCCATTGTCCATTCAATGTAATATGTTGGATTAAAGTTTAGATGTATTTAAATTTGTGTAAAGAAAGTGGGGGATGTATGAAAGTTATATGAAAATAGTTGAATCAACCAGAAATTTCACAACTACCCTGCAGCACCTCTGCGCTACAGTTTGCTTTAATGCTAAAAGTAAAACCTGTTTTCTAACATCTGCCTGTACAGGAGACGGCAGGCCTTTTAAACCCAAAAAACCCTGATGATAATCATAGCTCGATGAGAAGATCTGCTCTCATCTGCATTCACTCTATCATATATATTTATTTTCCTTACATTGTTGTCACTGCAGACATGGAGGAGTTTATTAAAGAATACCTAGCTGAGGCCAACAAAGAGATCGAGCATTTCAACCGTCAGTTGGAGGTCCAGCAGCAGCCCGATCTGTTTGATCCATAAAGGAATCTGTGTGTACGTTCACTCCACCTGTCTCATATAAATCATCCATTAACCACAGTGGGAGGGACAAGGGGGGCACAGGGGTTTTGCACTGAGCATGCCATTGTACTGGGTAATGAGTAATCACACTACATGCATCTTCAGAAGGTGCCGCTGCTTCAGGTTCCTGCTATTGATCCGTTATCAATGTCACACTGTTTCAGATTTAATAGCATGAAAAAGATAAGCTACTTATCAAAAGCCCGTTTTGCTGTGTGTTTTACTTTCCAACACATTACCGACTGCACTGGTTAGCAGTTGTGAGTTGGACATCTTAGTTATTAAATGATAGTGGCACATCAGTTCGGCCACTTGTGTCAATTCAGATTAACATGTCACAACAGAGGAGTCCATCTTTAGATTAATGTGATTTCATCTCTAAATTTGTGAGCTATGACACTTTAACAAATGAAGGGGATTTCCAGTCACAATCTCCCACAGCTTGTGTGTTTCTGTTTATCACAGTTGGCGAATTAATGCATCTATTTCTGGGCAGGCACGGATAGCGTGTGATGCTGGCCAGATCCCTGGTGGGGTTTCTCAAGAATTGCTCCTCCTCTGTTGTCATCCAATCCACGGTCCACCTGTTAGGTTGTTTGCAAGGCACACTGCAGAAGAGGGAGTGCTTGGCCATGAAGCTGTAAACATTGGACAGCCTGTTGGCTGTGAGCAAGTAATGAATTACACTGTTTTTCACACTCCTATAAGCCGTCCCAGTGCTTTATTTCAAGACTCCTAAGATGACTCTTAAGAATTGCGTCGTCCAAAAATAGGTTGGTCTCCGCAAGTTTCGTAGTTAAAAACACAGAAACACTGAGGTTGCATGTCCACTTGAACGATTTGCACCTAAAACACAAGTAAAGTGCTGCTAGATGCAGGGGGTTCATGTGCAGCCAGGTGTGGATCACTCATTGCACCATTTGTGTTGCATCTGTGGAAAGTCTTTTGTGTCACTACATCTGGGGAGGACATGGGAAATATGAAAACGTGGGAAAACTTTGACACTTTTATTGTGTGGCTTGTTGTGAGTAAACACGAGTAGAGCCGTTAGCAAAAAGGCTAATCAGTGGACTGATGTCAATAAGAGTCATATTCTGTTTTTTTATTTTTATTTTAATGAGTATTATTCAACTGTTTGCTCTATGACTGCGTGTCACTGATGTTATATGCATGTCTTCCTCTTCTCAGGGTTCCTACACAGGTTTTAAAATTCTGTGACTTATAAGAAATATGTAATTGGTTGGAAAATGTGTGCTGCTATTTGTGCAGCTTGTATTTATACGTTGAAAGACACAAATTATAGATTCTGATTTCTAATCTAAGATACTTTGCAAGATAAATGCTTGCAACGTAAGAAGAATTTAGAAGTTGAAAATGTGTAGGGACACTGCAACAGTATCTGGAGATGTGATGTTTTCATTCAAAATGGGGTTAGCAATGTTATAAGCAGACTAAACAAAGTTTAAGCCATGTGGTTTAGGTTTGTCTTCAGTACGTAGGTACCGGCTGCTCACCTCCACCAAAGCTGAATTAACTAAAGTCCCATGTCTGGCAAACTTTTAATGCAAATCCGTCCACAATCCTGCTTATGAACAAGCAAGCTGCACTAACCACACAAACTCAGATGGAGTTAATAAAGCTGCTACTACTACAATGATGTGCTGAATTGGCCACTGGTCAATATGAAGTACTCTGAGATGAAATGAGGACCTGATGATGCGAATATCTGAAAAGATACTGAAGCTCAGTGTATTTGGATTAATGTTCATAACTCTGACAGCTTTAAATTTATAAAACTGCCGTCAGCAGCCCAAAAAATGGAAACTTTGAATAATTTTATGAATTATGAGACAAACACAATTACTGATTACGATCTTGGCAAATCATTTTCATCAATAACTTTTTATATTTTCTAATACTGGGTGTAAACTCAGCTGACACTGCTGGCCCCATTTCTTCTCTCAGTAGAGTCTACGTGGATCTGTGCAAGCCATACCACCTTATTCCAGTTGTGCTGCTGTCTTCTAGACTAATCATATATACAAAGTATAAAGTAGCACCATAACATAACATCTTAGTATCAACTTAGTAACAACTCTATATTCCAGATAGCCAGCAAAAGAGGTGTTCACAGGAAGAGGAGTTCACCTCAACTTTTTCTAACTTTTTTTTTTTACTCCATGAAAGTGCAATTGTTCTGTGTGTTTTTATATATTCTACTTGCCGTACCCTCAGATAGCTCTTTAAGGACAAAGCTGCAGGAACAAATGAGCTGCTGAATGCTCGGCCCCTCACAGCTGGTCTCACATAACGAGTCAAGGGCTTGGCGCAATTAGATGCCGCTTGAAAAGAAAAAAAAAAAACAGCATTATCGCTGCTTACAAATGACCAACACGACAAAATTCAAACAGATTACCATGCTCTTTAGAAATGGAGCTGGATAATGTATAATTTAATCCTTTGGTGTTAAACAAGATAACTCTTGTTTAAGCTGGATCCTGTTTTTAGCATTTGAGGGATGCACTCTGTAAGCCGTCTGTTTGCAGCAACAGTTGTCATGGCTCTGAAGTTATGTAACACTGCAGAGAGATTCCTTGATTGACAGTGAAATAGTTGTGAGGCAGATGTACGGAAGACTGACAGTACCAGATCTGTAAACCCTGCTGCAAGTCAGAGACCAAGAATCTGAAACCTTAAAGAGATTATAAGCTGTTCCTTAAAGAGACGAGGGTTGTGTGACATGTTTGTAATATTTAAATCCAATTACCACTAACAAATATATATCCAGTCACTTATACACGAGTACTACCACAGGTCTGTTTACTCTATACTGCATGTGTTGAGATGTCGTACGAATACGATGCCACATTTATTCTGAGAAGAATGCCTTTCACCAAACTGGTACATCAAAGAGAAAATAATCATTTATTTTACGTATCTTCTAAGAATTTGAATTACCTCAAAATAACAAATAGTATTTTTGTAAAATGGATTCAACCTTTGCGATACAAACAAAAAGGTTTCTTTTCGCACAAGTTTGAAAAAAAAAAAGCAAAAGCAGATGCAAAATTTTTTGCATCTAAAAAGAAAAATTGCAAATTGAGAATCTGATCAGTCTTGAGACGTCAGGTTTCTCTGATCCAGCAGTGCCTTGGCTACAGCAAAGAAAAGCAGAGATAAAAGCTGCTTTCAGAGCTCCATCCCTCTCCCAGAGACAGGAGAGGAGGTGTTGTCAGGCAAGGATCCGTCCTTCAGCAGTGTTGGTGAAAGGAATCCATGGAGTCTTTCTTTAAAGCAACGTGTTTTCACAAAGCCAGAGGGTGAAGTAGGTGAGGTCACACGGAGGGAGGCTGCTGGCAGGCTCAGGATGATTCAGGCGTTCAAACTAAGCTAAAACGGCTGGGTAAAAAAGCTACGCTAGAGCCACGCTGAAACTTGAAATGTATTTTTATTTAGTGGTACGAATCTTGGTGGCTCACTTTTGTTTACTACCTGAGCAACAGAAGGAAACGGCTCATTGTGCAAAAATTTCAAGAAGACCTGATTATTCTTATTTTTCTATCTTGCTTTTCCTCCATTGTTATGGTTACCCCAGCAGTCCTAAATGGGACAGAAAGTTTTGTATCGGAGCATGAGTGTATCTAAAGTTGGTTGATCCCTACTTATTGTCCATGGGACCCCAACAGAGCCCTCCACATGCCTCTGAATGTGACTGCTACACCACTCTCTGGCAGACTGAGTACTCTGGTGTTGTCATCCTGTCTGTCCAGGCTAGTCATTTCGTAGCAGAAGTTATAGGACAGAAACAAAGTTTGGTGTTAATTGGCACTTTGTGAAGGAGGAGATTGTGATGTTCTTGTACTGCAGTTTGATAAATCAGCAGAAGAGGCTTTTGTTCTTTTCTATTATTGCAGATTGGCAAAAACCCTCCTGTAAGAAATGGATGTTTTATGGTATTTTGTGCTTTATCAGTGGAAAGCTGCTTGAAAATAGATTTTTTTTAAATGACCAAATGTAATTGCCTCAGGAGGACCATTGATGCTAATAGCTGAGCTGTTCTGTCGGATCAAGGTTAAAAGGGAATTACAGGCTCTTCTCCCCCTCAGTCCTCAGACAGCCAGAAGACTTTGCTCTGGTGTAATTATTATTAACATACCAGAGATTACATGTTTGCCCTGAAAAAGTCAAGTCTGACAGAAGAGGATGGAGGTGAAATTACGGTTAATATCTCCTATATGTAGCCACAGACTCAACAGAAAAGCAAAAGATGCTGTAATTCATGTCGGGGAACCGTCACGATTCACTGTCAGGTGTTTGATGTCATGATGGCAGAATTAAATCCATACGGGAGCAAAGCAAAGGGCTCATTTCTCCTCCACTGTCTACAGGCTGGCTAAAGTTAAAAGACAGAAAAAGAAAGCAACTTCTCTTTATGTTGTGATGAGAAGCAAAACTAGAACAAAAGTGCCAAAACTGACTTCCACATTTTGTCTCGAGGCTGATCGCAGAAAGTGAGCAAAAGCAACTTGTGTTTGCACAAAACTACTGTAACTTCTGTTTTTTTCCTGTGACTGATGCTTTTATAAACTAATTGTTGTATTTATTGCACCACATAATAAATAAAGGATTGATATGTCCGCTTCATTGTTCTCTCTTCTTGCAGAATGATTATGAATGATTTGAATTTAAAGGCCGTTGGACTGTTTTGCTTTTGTA
The DNA here is from genome assembly GCA_029874935.1 of Atherina boyeri. NCBI lineage: Eukaryota > Metazoa > Chordata > Actinopteri > Atheriniformes > Atherinidae > Atherina > Atherina boyeri. The sequence goes on along the minus strand of JAPMNP010255505.1, from coordinate 2,288 downwards.
TTTTGGTAGTAACGCGTTCAGCAACGCGACATCGCAGCAGATTTGTCACCCGGTGAGAAAACACGATTCCTTTCTGCTATGAAATTTTGGATCTGTGCCTCCTGAAAGCAGAGAGCTCCTTCATAAGGTCCGGTTAAGCTGGTCGGTGCGGTGTGTTTGAGAGCATGCATGTTGTGTGTGTGTGTGTGTGTGTGCTGTTGGAGAGAAATTGGCAGCTGAAACTGTTGAGAGAATGTGAGGAATCCTGCCAACATCTCCCACCGTTTCCTAAATGCTTTGTGTGTTTCTGTATGAACGTCTGTAAAGAATGTGTTTATGTCCTTGCATTGTTGCCAGGCAGATACAGTCCTCCACATGGCTAACCTCTGACATCAGCGTTTCCTCGCCTCTCTCCTGCCACCACCGTGCCGCCAGCGACTCCCCCCAGCAACCTACGGCAAGACTACCCACCCAGTGTACACTTAACTCACTTAAAACACTCTTTTCATATCTCCTCCACCAGTTACCGCCCTTTTTCTCCTGCTGACCCCTCTATTGTATTTTTCCTGACACACTGCGTTGAGGCTATTTGTGGACTATTATGAAAGCCACATGTAAACACTCATCACATCCATTAGTGCCTGCTGAGCCGACCCAGGCCGCTACAACAATGGATCAGTGCTAGATATGTTAACTTTATTTTATGGGTTTAGGAGACTTCCTTTTCTTTTTACTCTCACTCAGACTAAGTTTAAAAGTTACATGTTTTGGTGGAGTGGAAAGCGAGATATAACCAGCCTTGACCCTAAGTTGCCACCTGGGACTGGCTATTTCTGGCTGCATGGACGTTTGAGTTCATGTTATGGAATACACTCTGCTAGAAGTTCAGCAGAAAGGGCTAGCTCAGACTAAACCATCTCAAAGAAGGCAGAGTTATTCGTTTTTACCTTGCTGAAAACATAGTCGTAATTCAAGGTATGTAATGTTAATTATATCAATTTAAAAAAAATAATTACATACATTAATGAGCATTTTATTATAGGATTTTCTCCGTGGAAATTTATCGTAATGTGCCACCAAAAACAAAATACTTGTCCAGGTTTAAAATTTCTTTTCAGTGTATATTTATTGCATACCTTCTGACAACCATCATGTCATAATGTATGTTTGCCTCTCATAATAATGACACAAATGCACCCAGTGATCTATACAATCTCAAAGCTGAGCAACATTAACAAACTTAACAAGTTGTTTTTGTCTGAATTTAAATAAAACCCCCAAATCAGAAAAAGCTGGGATGATGGGGATAACTGAAAAAGAAAAAAGAACAAAAAAGTCATGATTGCATTTGCTTTTACCTTGATGTGTCTGCAGATCATATGAACACATTCCTGCATTTCAGATCTGCAGCACATTATTAAAATAATTTTTGTTGGGGGCAGTTTAGGAGGAATCATTCCCCGCTGTGATATTCTGGAGATTTTTTTTTACCTTGAGGGAAAGGATGCAAGAATCTTTGATCCCTCTGATGGCTCTGCATCCGGAGTCATTGATCAGTAGATATAAGCACATGGTCAAGGCATCACTGTGGGGAAATTTATCAAGCACTACAGCATGGACTTCCATTTACCAAGGCCACTTCAAAGTTCACCGTGCAAAAGAGGGCTTGTGCTGTCCTTGAGCAGACGCTGCATCGACATTTAAAGGCAGAATCTGTAAGTTTCAAGGTGATTCTTCCCAACACCAGGGGGCAGTAATGAGCTCTGGCGGTGATATGGGTGGCTTTGAAGCAGCTTCATCTATTTTACAGAGTATTTATTTGTTATTCAAATAGATTTTAATATTGTGTGTTAGTCTATAAATAATTCTGTTAAATATGGAAAATGACGTGTGCACATGATCAGTATCCTTATACCCATGAATAAATCACCCAGGCCTACTGCAGTTGCAGGAACCTTAATCTGAGGTGAGCGTGCTACAGGACCACCAGAGCAGCATTTTGGCAGTGATTTCAACTTTACAGCAATTTATTCGCTCATAATGTCACTAAAATAACTTCTGAAATGTAGGAGCATTGTGAAAAGGTAAAGAATGGGCCAGCTGCAGATAGATTACATCGCATCCCCTCCGCCGTCCCAGAGGAGATCTTCCAAGGCCGACTTTATTGTAAACAAATCGAGGAGGAGTGCTTCCTTTTTTTGCTGAAGCACTTTCTAACTTTTTCTTCCTTTCTCTTCTTGGATTTCACTTTTATTTTGTTATTGTAGCTTATTTTCGGTAATTGTGTAATTACAATTTATTCAGGCTGT